>PVJA010000700.1:6154-154645 GCA_004027025.1 Myocastor coypus
AAAAAAAAAAAAAAAAAAAAAAAAAAAAAAAAAAAAAAGAATCTGATAGCTGCTAAACTAAAACCAAAACTTTAAAAAAAAAAAAAAAAGATGTTCTACTTATGTAGAGTGAATTTAAAAGAAAAACACTTTTACATTAAGTCTGAAATAAAATGTAATGAGGCAGCAACTAACATTCTTTATCAGTTATATCTAGAAGTACAGCAAGCCCTGCATGCTTCTTAGAGAATTAGTTACTTGATGGAGAAAAATTATGTTGTAATGACAGTGGGTTCCTATGTAATGTGGTAGCATTTATATTATTCCTGTGGTCCTTTTCCGTTGTAGTTTTTTAAAGTGAAACTCAGTTACTACGGGTAACGGTGAAGAAATGTATTGTTAGTATGACAGCTTGAACTGTGAGCTTTCTTTTTCCCTTGGTTTGACCTTCAGCAAAGTGCTGCTGCTCCAAGTCCTACAGAATTTGAGATGAGAAATGAGTAATTACTGACTTTTAAGATGGTACTAAAGTGTTGCCAAGGGAAGAAGAATGGAAGTACATGAGAGTTAATGTGCTAGGAGTTTGCTTTGCTGCCTTACAAAGCAAATTTGAGTTAGGCATTATAGCTCCAGGGGGATGTAATTTCTGTGTTTACTTACATTTTCTCAAATTGTATGTTTCAAAACTATATACTTTTCTTGGAATGTTTTTGGTAATTTAACATTTGTTTTTAAGTTGTATTTTTCATTGGATAGATAAGTGGTTGATTGTAGCACAGTTTACTGTTTTATATACTGAGCAAAACTTCAGGGGACCCTGCCCACTTGGTGAAATCATGCCATATGAGTGTCACGTGTGACCCTTCTTTGACTAGGTTATAAATTTGTCATTGTCTCCAATTTTATTTTCCATAATTGGAATAAGATCATTAATTCATATTGACAGTTGTTAGGCAGAATGGAACTAATTTTAATGTAAAATTATTTGACAGATTCCTCAGTGGTGTGTGGAGTACATGCGTTCATTACCTGGACCCAAGAGGGGAGTTGCCTGTACTCAGCCCAGGAGAGTGGCTGCAATGAGTGTGGCTCAGAGAGTTGCTGATGAAATGGATGTGATGTTGGGTCAGGAAGTTGGTTACTCCATTCGATTTGAAGACTGCAGTAGTGCAAAAACCATTCTTAAGTAAGTGATGTAACTTTTAAAAATAAATGTTTCCTGCATAGTTTTCTACTACTAGTTAAGGGACTTTGATAGTGGAAGCTTAAGTTACCCACATTTAGAATATAATTGTCCACAGTACACCTCAGACATTCCAGATGACTTAATATGGGCTTGTTTCCTTGCTAACAAATACCCATAGCTGTTTAGTAGAAACTGTATTTCAAAGATCACATTTTAGTTACTTGGTGCTATGTCTCAGGTAAAATTCAGAACTGTGTGCAGACTGAGATACTAATTTAGGTTTGAGGGTATGGAGACTTGCTATACATATATAAGAAACTGGAAGGAGGAATCTTTTGTGTTTGATAAACTGTTGGTGCCCCCTTAAAGTCCTATTCTTCTCTGGCTATGACGCACATGCTTATTGAGTTTTTGTTTTTGTTTTTCCCAAAATATTTATTTATTTATTTTAAATTTAACAATGGTTGTATTACGTATTTTCATCACTGGCATATTGAGTTTCTAAGGTTGTAATTTGCCTTTTTTTAAAATCTTACAGTTGTATTCTGTATATGTAGTGATATATATTGCATGGTCATTCTTTTGAAAAAGTTACGTTTTGTTACATTTGCTTATTTGTATTTATGTGACATGTAAGTCATTTTTTAAAATGGTTTCTTTGCTCTGAGGTGGTTTGAAAGTGTTCAGAGTAAAATGTTACTTGAGCAGTGACATGAGTCTAATGGAAAACAGTAATACAGCTACCCTGACCTTGCTGTGGAATAAATGTCTCATTTATTTTATAGAAATGCAGAAGTAAATGGTATGATGAACTTCTCATGTATTTATCACTCACCTCTTATGCCCTTTTTAAAAAAATCATCCCAACATTTTCCTTATCATAAAATATCTGATGTTTTCACTGTCCATCAAAAATTTTTTGGTAAGTTGAATACAGAGAATGGAATTTACAAATTAAGATGTGAGGAAATTAGTGTTAGAACTTTCTATGTAATAGGAAATAGAAGAAGGGTAGGCTTTCAAAATGTGTATGTGAAAATTTTGGGGTTTTTTTGTTTTGTTTTGTTTTTGTCTTTGAGACAGGGTCTTGATGTGCAGTTCAGGCTGGCCTTGAGCTCACTTTGGTAGCTCAGGATAGTCTCAATTCACATCGATCCTCCTGCCTCAGCCTCCCAAGTGCAGGTGTGAGCCACCACACCCGGCTTTTGGTTCGATTTATAGGGAGTGGCTAGTAACATAAGTAGAGGTGGTAGCTTGAAGTGACATTATGAAGATTTTTAAACTTATGAGAATTTCTTGTAGTTTCTGGAGGAATTGTAAGTAAATTTAAATTATTTCAGGCAGAGTAAGTTTTTTGGCATTCCTAGAATCTCTGATAAGCTAGGAGCAAACCTAGTTTTGTTGTTGTTGTTGTTGTTGTTATTATTATTATTATTACTTTCATTGTGTTTTTGAGACAGAATCTCAGTGTGCAGTTTAGCCTGACCTCTTAACTTGGTCCTCCTGCCATCAGTTTCCTAAGTGCTAGGAATACAGACATCAGCCACCATGCCAGGAGTTTTACTTTTATTACAGTAAGTTCTGGGGATGTATTTCAGTTGCACAGCATCTACCTGTAAGTGCAAGGTCCTGAGTTTGACTTCCAGTATCAGAAAAAGAAAAGTTCTCTTAAAATTTAAAAATTGAAGTATAGCTCTTTCCAACTTAGTGGCAAGAAACTTAGTGGTAGTTTTATTGATAGGAATGCTTGGTTAAAAAATAGTGTGTTGTGAGCCCGCCCTATCATGACTGATATTGAGAATCTAGATGTTAAAAACAGCTGAAGCTTTTACTTATTCTCAAGGTGTTACATACTTAATTGGGTAGGGAAAAAATACCCATCATAACAGCTGTTAGGACTCTTGATTTTTGGTATAGGATAGTGTAAAGAGAACTAACCTCTAAAGACTGGAAGCTATGGTTTGAGGCTACTGTAGTTAAACCAGGGTATCTTTGTAGGTGACCTTGTGCAAATGGAGAACCTAAAGAGTTTCTTCAGGGCTGGTGAGATAGCTCAGTGGCCTAAGCGCATGCTTAGGCAAGTATGGGGCCTGGGATTCGATCTCTAGCACCATGTTGCACTAGCCCCACCCCTGGGCATGCTGAGCAGGCCACGGAGACTGGGTGTGGTGGCTCATGCCTGTAATCCCAGCTCTGCAGAGGCTGAAAACAGGAGGATCACTCCAAGTCTGAACTGTGTAGTGAGATCCTGTCTGCATACATTTAAAACAACTTTTTTCAATGTTGGTGATACATAATCAAATTCTAGGTCTGACATTAAACTATTTTCAAAGGAGTAACTCTAGTATTCTAATATAAATTAGGGCAGTCTGTTAGCCTAGTCTCGCCCTGCCCCAGGAGTGAACTTAGGTCCTTGTGTTTGTCAGTCAAGTGCTTATTCTACTGCGATATCTCCCCGTTAGTCTAGTCTTTTTTTTTTTTTTTTTTTTGCAGAACCAGGGATCAAACTCAGGACCTTGCATTTGCCACGTAGGCACTTGTGCCTCTGAGCTATCTCCCTGCCCCCCCCCATTAGTCTAGTTTTGATGGCTGCTCAGTCCCCAGGGATGTGTGGCCAGCTGTAGTATTGTCAGATGTTAGTCTTTCCCCATTTTTGAAACATTCCTTTTAAAATGTGTGTTTTCCTGTTGCAGTCTTGTAATGAAAATTATGAAAAAGCAATGAGTTACTTAAGGAAGAACAGACTAATCAGTAAAAGATAATGCTACTGATTTGTGGTGATCAGTACCAAATCTTAATTTATTTTGATGGAAATAAGGGTGAAGGCAATCATGACATCAGTGTCTAGCATCTTTCTCAGTGAATTTTAAGAAGCAATTTGTAGCTGAGGGGATAAAAATTTCAAATACAGTTTTGAGTGTATGAGTTGATAATTTTTAGGGAAGAAAACAGGATGATGTTACATCTATGGAAAAGCAACATTTGAAGTTGTTATTTTGGTAACTATTTTCATTATTATTTAAGGTTATATTCTTTGTTTCATTGCCAGGCTGCAAAATTAAGATACTTAGATATTGAGTGAGCCCAATATAGCAAGTACAGCTTTGCCACAGTTAGTTGGCTTTCTGTATAATGCTCTGTATAGCTTTTCAGTTACTTTTCTCATTGCTAAGACAAAGTCCAAAATAAAAACGTAAATTTGATGGTGTCCCTCATAAAAGAAATTGAATATAAGTTTCATGTTGAGTTTAGGCTTTTGAAACAGTGTTGGCATTTATATGCGAGAATAACTTAAAAATTCAATTCAAATCAGAAAAGAGAAGTTGAATTTTTAAGTCAGAAAGCCTGATTTAAACTCAGTTGTTATTTATCATAGTTTTGGGCATCAAACACTGGCAAACTGTACCTTTGACAGTTTTTTCTTCTGACCCCCTCTTTAGCATCTCCCTCTCCTTCCTTCCCTAGTTCTTTCCCTCTTTGTGCCTCCATACTGGATATTTATTTATTTACTTACTTAATTTTGGTATGGGGAATAGTTGGAACAGGGTCTCACTTTCTAGGACAGGCTGTTTTTTGAACTCAGTATGTAGTCCAGGCCAGCTTTAACTCCGGTGATTCCTGGCTCACCTTCCTGAGGGGAGGGTACCTGACCAGTACTTGGAATTGAACCTAAGGCAGATACATAAGTTGAATAAACTTACTACTGAGCTACATCCTTTTAGCTCTTTACACTGTTGATAGAAACTTGGTGTCCTCAAATTTGTGATCCTTTCGCCTTAGCCTGTCAAGTAGCTGGGATTACATTGGATAGCATTTTTAAAAAACTTTTTTTTTTTTTCTGAAGGGACTAATCAGAACATGGGGAGGAAACTCTTGTCTGTCCTCCAGTTACTAGAGAACCTAGTGCCTCATGCATGTAATGAAAAGAGCTCTATAACTAACCTAAATGGCAAGTTCCAGTCTATATTTCCTTTCAGCATCTGATTTTGTAAGTCAGCATTTTCATGCTAGTTTGATTTTAAAATCAATGTAAGGACTAACTCACAGAATTTATAAGATGTATATAGTCAAATTTTTTTGGTCTTTTGTCTAATTGGAGCGTAAACTCTGGGTACAGTGCTTGTGTTTTATATCTGAATAATTGCTTTGTGCCTAGAACTTTTTTTGTTCTTTAAGTTGGAGGAGGGCACAGTGGTCTAAAGTGCCTGCTTAGGCAAGCTAGGCAACCACAGGGACCATGATTCCATTTCCAGCACCACGTGCTGCACCAGCCTCACCCCCAGGGCAGGCTGATTGGGCCATTTAAAAAAAAAAAAAGGACATAAGTTGGAGGAAGCTAAACGTACAACTGTGAAATTTGTCGCTACAGTGCAGGTTTCGGTAAACAGCATAATTGTTAGAAAGGGTTAGATTATTCATTTAGAGACATTTCCTTAGATTTTGCTAAAGCTTCTTTTGGCAAAATGTAGGCTATTGTGATAGGGTAATGTAGTGTACTTAAGTTTAAGTTGCCTTTTAGTCTTGGTCTTTGGAATATCAGATTCTCTTCAATTTTGGACTCTTAACAAGGATAAAAGTCCTAATATAGGGTAATTTATAAATAGCAAGTGTTGTAGTTTTTAAGAGGACAAGTATTAGTTTTATAACACTGTATTATCCTGGGATGTGTATCTGATGCACAGTTTGAGAGCAAGCTTCTAGGAAAAAAAAAAAAAAGGGTTGAACTAATTGAGTGACAAACTGCCCCTTGTAAAGCTTGATGGGAATAAGTTTTGAGTAAACCAACCAAAAACACACTTCTCCATATATAATCTTGAATCATAAATAATGTAGGATTTTTTAACTTCATAAAAATAGGCCAAAGTTTGGGCCCACAAGTATTGAAGAAATATGAACCTGACACAGATACTGTTAACATACAGTAAGAAAAAAAAATGGATAATAGAGAACTTTATAGCCTGCATAGAGAATTAGCAGGTATTGCTATTGTGGATTCTTTGGGACCCTTAGAAGCAGACTAAAGTAGTAATTGTATTAGGTATATACCGAGATTCCAGAGTGGGTATCCAGGAAGGCACTATCATTTAGAAATAGATTTAACAAGAAAACTAAAAGTGCAGGTAGGCCCGGCGGGATGGTGCTCGGTGGTCTAGAGCGCCTGCTTAGGAAAGCTTGGGCTGCTGCAGGAACCCCGGTTCGATCCCTGGAGCCGCATGCTGCGCCAGCCCTGCCCTCAGGGCAGGCTGAGCCGGCCATAGAAATCAACAAGTAGGGGGGCTGGGGAGATAGCTCCGAGGCACAAGTGCCTGCTGGGCAAGTGCAAGGTCGGGAGTTCGAACCCTGGTCCTAAAAAAAAAAAAAAAGAAATCAACAAGCAAACAAAAGTTCTGAAACAAGGAAAAAATAAAAAAATGAAAGTGCAGGTAGATCCCAGAGCATAACTTATCTCAAATAACCGTTGAGTTATGAATGTGGGATCTATAAACAGTGAGTTCTACTCTATAGTAAGGATAAGATTGAAGCATTGATAGATGAATGTACCTTTGAGATCATAATATTAAGTGAAATAAATCAGATACAGAAGCTTTAATAACACTTCGCTTTTCTTCTGTGAGAAATTCAAAATGTAACTAGAGGAAAATAAAGGGTAATAGGAAGCAGGGAACTGTTTCATATTGAGGAGAACATGCTTTTGCAAATGGAGGTGGAACAGAATTGGAATAGGTATGATGAAGAGAAAAGAATTAGAATATGTTACATACATGTAAGTAGCTCCCCATGGTAAATGTAATCATTATGTACTACAAATGTGTACCAATTCAAAAAAAGGAAAAACAGTCCTGAGTTCTGTTATAGCTGTGCTGTTGAATGTCTTGGCTGTGTTAATCTTTCTGTGCCTACTGCTTTTTCAGAAGATAGGTCTAATAGTACCTCATAGGGTTATTTTTAAATGTTACATAGCCATGTACAACGTTTACAGTAATTTCTGACACTTAGATTAGTGTTAACAGTTTAAACTGCTGCAGCTAATAATGGCAGTAGATTTCCAGCTTAGAAAGTACAGGATCTATTAACCAGCCAACCTAGTTAGAAGCAGACTTATAAGAGCACCTCAATAAAGTTTAAGTTTCTTCTAGTTCTAATGAGTTACAATTGAGGAAGATAAGCTTGAATTAAACTTTGATATAATTGATCACTATGGAGTGAGTGAATCCAAGTATTCTTTCAGAGTTGGAGATAAGAGGTCAAAATAGGTTTGGTACTTTTTAGACATAAATCATACAAACTGATTTATTGAACATTTCTTAGGATATAGACTGTTGTAATTCAACTATAGGACTTAAGCTGGATAGAATTTTATTGGCTTTTGCTAATTCATGGGAAGCTAATTTGATTTTGTACTTAAATTACTACGTTTGACTTTTGCATTTATACCTAAGCATTTGCAAGGGATTAATTATAAAGGCTATTCTATGCAGTGCCAGTATGTTAGGAAAACATTCAGTGGAATCTATGTATTTATGTTAACTCTGTAAATGCTATGAGGGGGCAGTATTTTCCTTTGTTTAAAATATTCTTGGTTGGCTTTATTTTTGTTTCTTTTATTTATGTTTCTAAATTTAAAATACTAAATCAAGTTTAACTCTTTATCAACAGTTTTATATTTTGGGCTGTATTCAGCATTTCAATTAAGAATATACTAGTGCATCTTAAAAATATGTTTTGAGCTTATTTTGCCTAGCTGTGTTAGGACATAAAAACATAGATTAAATATTCAGAATACTGTGTATTCCTTTTCCATATGCCCTTTTATATCTGATAGATTTCATTTTATCCAGTAAGAGCTTCTAAGTGCTTTTGGGTTGTAATAAGATCGCTATTGGCTCCAGTAGTGTAATGTTGTTGCTAAGAATAAATCAAGTTGAACTTGAACATGTGTAAATCCTGGAAAGAAATTTGTGATCTGCTGTTGAAATGCTGAGCTACTTTTTAACAGCTGTGGAGTCCTGTGGAGGAGAGTAATATAAATTGTGTTTACATCATTAAGAGCATATTCTTTGTGAAACATAAAAATTACTATTTTTTTTAACCATTTGAATCAGTTTAGCATAACATTTTCAGTGGCTTGTTTGTTTCATCTGTTGCTTGTTGGATTTATTTGTAGATACTAAGATTATGTACTATTTAAATAAAGTAAGGTTATACTGTAGTTCAGGGATCATGCATAGGGTGTTCACAGGGGATCTTAATTTTAAACAAATGTCATAGGCCTTCTGCAGTACAAAAGAACTAATTTGATCAAGTTTTAAAATCCCAGATGTCTTCCAATCTAAGAATTATCTCACATTTGATAGTGTGTGTGTGTGTGTGTGTGTGTGTGTGTGTGTGTGTGTGTGTGTGTGTGTATGACTTTTCCAGGTTTTTGTAAAGCATACATCTTGGGGCTTATGGATACAGTTTATTGATTTTGCTATTTCATGGTAAGTATCATTACCTTGATTCAACTAGTGACGACAGAGAATGTACTAAGTATGTTCTTTACAGGAAGCATTAGCTGAAGGATTTATGGGGTATGTTAGATCAGTTAGGTGGCATTGAGTTCTGTTTTTCACTTGACTTACATTTACAGATGGACCTTTAGAGATGGTGAAGCTGTTATCCCAGTTCATATACCATTAGAAAAACAGGGACTTCACTCCAAGTTTGTCTTGCAAGTTGTACTTTCTTAACTGCTCCATATTCTTTATCCTTATTCTTCATTGCTTCATGCAGTTCTGTATTGGTAAACCTTTTCCTAGCAACTAAGAGCAGCAGTGCTTTGCCCTCTGCCTCTGTCTTCATGTGGTTTCTGTTGTGTCTCACATTCCCTTCTTTTCCTAAGGAGTGTCATTGGGTTAGGGAATAACTTAAATTCAAGATAAACACATTTTAAGTTTTTCACTTTTATCTAAAAGCTCCTTTTGAATGAGGCTACATTCAAAGTTCCCAAGAGCAAGAGCTTGGTCTGGTCTTTGGTATTTTTTGTCGTAATATGTATAGATACACTGTTGTTTTTTGTATTTTGGGTTTTTTTTTGTTTGTTTGTTTGTTTGTTTTTAGTGCTTGCAAAGATGGTGTAGTATAGAAGAAACCCCAAATTAGAACTCCATACTGCACTACTGCATATTACCTACCTTTAGCAAGCCAAACTAATTTTAAACTTCTAAAAAAACTTTTTAAGTTTCTTTACTAGGAAAACAGCACATTTGAGTATTTCCTTCCAAAATTAAAATACTGTTAAGCTTGGCTAAACACAACAAACTTCACAAATAAGTGATGGCTCACAGGCAAGTGATATGGATCTGACTGATAAATTAACACTGAGGAAACATTAGGAATTATCTTAAATCTGAAAATTAGTGCTTGAGTTTAGTTGACCATTTAGCAGTAACTGTGAGGCTATGAAAGCATGATAAATAATTCCACTAACCTTTTTCTTTCTTCTTTTTTTTTTTTTTTTTAATGGACAGTGCTGGTGTGGCATGGTGCTGGGACTCCAACTCTGGTCCCTGCACTTGGTTAAGCAGGTTCTTAGTCCACTGAGCTATGTTGCCAGCACTCTACTAGCCATTTTGTGATACAGAAATTTCTCTTAATAAAGAATGGCTGTTTGGTCATTGCTTCCACATTTTTGTGGTTGTCTGAAGCTCAAGTGTGAGGAGCAAAAATGACAAAGAGAGTGACTTTTTAGTTAAGTTTTCAAGTTAATGTCTAGTATTGTAAACTTTGTGACTTGTTCTTAATGTCTGAAGTTGAAATATATCTTAAAATCTCAGGAGATCTTTTAATTTGTGGCAGTTTGGAAGCTGTCATTCTGTGAATGTCTGGTTTTGATCCATGTGCATTTTGAATAAGCAGTGTGCATGGTTGTGATCAAGAATACTAAATTTACTTGCTAATTAAATGCCTTGAAAGCCATAGTATTTCCAAGCATTGTTAGGGGATGTCACCACCCCGCCTGCTGTGTCTGAGCTATAAAAGATGGTGATAGGAAAAAATGCCATCAAAAATATTTCATCAAGATTCCTTGTTGAGTAGTTATGGAGTATTTAGAAAGGCTTCCAAATATCTACCTACATCAACCAGTCCCCTTTTTTTTTAAATGTCCATAGCCATAAACAATCCTGGTGAAACTCAGGAAGATAGCTACAAATGTTTTGCTGGTGGGATAATGTGCCAGGATTGCCTGTTTAATGTCAGTAAAACACATACTGACATACCTCCTCAAATAGATTAAAGAAATAACAAGCATCTAGAGCAGTTGTCTCAGTTACTTTTTACTCTTTTCTGGGGCAAAATACCCGACACCCAAAATTAAGACAAAAAAGGTTTATTTAGCTCACAGTTAGTAGGCGCTTAGATCATACTTGGCTGGCTCCAAGGAGGAGTAGCACATGGCCGAGGGCAGCCCATTCCTGGAGGTGGAAAACAGTAAAAAGCAAAGGGATTGGCAGCAGCTGAAGCTTCTGGCCAGCCTCCCTCCCCTCCTTACATTATAAACAGACTGCCCTGGGATGGGGATGTAGAACTCACACAGTGTCCATGCCCTACTCTTGCACAGGGTGAGGATATTTACAAAGTAAGAACCCTAGCTCCCTGCTGAGTCATTTAATTAAACTTTAAAATTTTTCAAGTTGACACAGTGTATTAGCCAGTACAGTAGTGATGCTGAACCTTTTGGAGAACAGTGTCCAAAACTACAATTAAACCTGGATACTCAAGTTTTAGTTTAAAAATTCCCCTAATTTCATAAATTAACATTGTTTTGAAAGAGAGCCAACACATGTCATAGGTTCATCACTACTGCTTTAGAGGCTGTGGTATCACAGGTTTGTGCACTGTGCTGGATTATTGCTGAGACATCTCTTGTTATAATTAGCTTTTTTTTTATTTTTTTATTTTTTTTTTATATAATTAGCTTTTAAAAAAAATCTTTCATAGTCTTAAATAAAATAATCATGTAATGACTCCAGACTGACTACAGATATACTTAACACTGTACCCTAGGGATTGTTCTGAATAGTATAAACTAAGGTTGCTTCAAGTTTTTTAATGGCTGCCTATTGACTAATTATATTGGTGAGTGTTCAAATTTGCTTTTGCTTTTACAATTGCTATCCTCAGTACCCTTTTACAACATTGTATACATTTTTTGACACCTCATCTGTGAATTAAATCCCTAGAAGAGAAATTGGTTAGGGTAAAGAGGATGCTTGAATTTTTATCAGCTATTGCCAGATTGCCTTCCATGAAGATTTTATTTGCTCTCATCAGTGAGGAAGGAGCAAATAAGAATCTGTTTATAAGATAAGCATTGATACAGCATTGTTAAGATTTAAGTGAAAAATGGACTCAAACTTAGATTTTAATTTGCATTTCTTCTGTATGAAATTTAACATCTTTACATATTTGTGTTAGCTATTTGTGTATCTTTCTGGAATCTGAGACTAGTGCTAGTCTTATTTTTCCAGGTTTTGCTGCCTGATTGACACTGATTTTTAGGGCACTATTTTAATTTATTTATTGTATTTGTTAGGGCACTATTTTAAAGTGCTTCTCAGTGTCAAGTTGAGAAATTGTGCAGCGTTATAAAATTGATAAAATTTGGTAACGATTTCCTTTGTCAAATTTTGCAGTGGTGGTAATTTTTTTAACAGTACTTAAGAAAAAGTGAAATCTATATATGAAATAAAGATGGACTTACTCACCAAAGTCTTAATACATTTAGAGCTACATTTAGATGAATTAAGGCAGAGGTTCACTTCTGTTCTACGCTGTTAGTTTACTGAACTCAGTGTTCTAACAGATGGTGTTAGCTCAAAATAGTCAAGTTGATCTATGAAAGATTAGGTTAGACTAATCTTGAAGAAGAGCCAAAGTGATGAAGTCATGTTATATTTGGTTTAGACTTTTTAATCTGTAAATAAAATCGTCAGCTTTTATTTAATAATGAACTGTGACTTCACTTAAAGCTGAGTTGTGTTTGGTCCAGATGCTAAACCAAGGACAGTTTTTATTAGTGATAGCAGTAGCCAGAGTGCAAAGGACAGGGAGATGGTGAGCCTATATGATCTTGTTCAAAGCATTCTTAATCTGGTTATTGATTAACATGATTTCTCTGCTATGATTCCATATTAACAGCCTTTTCATTGATCCATTTCACAGCTGGTTTCTCTGGTTCTTTGGTCAGTCTGATATCCTTTGCTTTAACTTCCATCTGTGTAGCAGCACTTCCATAATACTGGCACTGCTCCAGGAACTTCATAAATGAATTCCTTATGTGCTTTTTTAGGGTCATCTCGTCATCCTGGGGTAAGGAAAAAGTGGCAGGCTCACAGTGCCAGCCTATTGTAATCAACCCTGTTGGTACTTCATTAAGGAATTGTGAAAGCTTTGTTTATTGTTTTAAATTACACTTACATATTAGCAGCATTTTAGCAGTTTGAAGCAATTTAAATGGTCTATTTGCTTTGTTTTACAGGGTGAGTATTCACATTTTTTAAAGAAAAGTTTAAGTGAAAATTTGGCTTTGGGGTTTTTGTGAAACTATGTGCTCAGTATATTCTGTAGTTGGCACTGTCTTCTGTTTCACAGTACACTGTGGTATTTAGCAAGGTTTGATGATGTGTCACTAATTCAGCATATACTACTCCTAACAAACTTCTTGATGCTTAACTTTGCACTTGATCATGATACAGTAGCCTATTAATTTTGGGCAAGAGTATTTTTTTTGTTTTCCAGTGACCTAATGTGTTAATGTTTTATTTTTTGTGTTACCGGGTTTAGTTTTTAAATGACCTAAATAAACTTTGACCAGCAATTTTCTGTGAATACAGGTATATGACTGATGGGATGTTACTTCGTGAAGCTATGAATGATCCCCTCCTGGAGCGTTATGGTGTAATAATTCTTGATGAGGCTCATGAAAGAACATTGGCTACAGATATCCTCATGGGTGTTTTGAAGGAAGTTGTAAGGCAGAGATCCGATTTAAAGGTAAAGTGATTCCTTTATCTACCTAGCTCATTCTGTCTCTGTATAAATGAGGGAACCTGTTGCTCACAAATCAAGTATTAAAAAACTGAGAGTGTTCATGTTTGTTCCTAAGGTACTTTGTTTCATCTTCATTTTTTAGACTGTATTTCTCCTTTTATGTATATATTTTTAAGACAAATCATTTTAGTTTTTAACTAACAGCTTTAACATTTGGTATCTAGAGAGCACTTACCCTTGAATAAATATGCATAGAGACCTTTCTTTGAGGATAAAAGTTTTTTTCCTTTATATTCACAACACAGTCTTATCCCAGCACAGATGCATCCACTAGGACCCTGCTTGGGTGTGGGAATAAAAATACCCAGGAAAACTGGCTCTTCAGAAATAAGTTTGTTTACCATCTTGCTGGCTTTTTTTTCCCCACTACCACTCATACTTTAGGCAGTGTTACATTTAAGGGATTAAAACTGACCAAATATGACGTTTTCCATAGTATTTTACAGTCTTTGTTTTGTTGGGTACCAATCTTTGGGACTTAGACTCATTGTCAGTGATACATGTGTGTAACAGAAGTACCATATAAATACTGTAATTATTGATTAACTTTTTTTGCCTTTTTAATCTTAAGATACTGTTCTGTTGCTAACTTTAAATCTTCTGCCTGAGTGGTCTGGAGGGCTGGGATTATGGTGTGTGCCCCATGGCCAGTTTGAATCAATTTATTTGAAGACTTTATCACAGGCCTCTTTGTAATTTTTTTTATTTTATTTTATTTTTTTAATGCATTTAGGGCAGGGGATACAGGGTCTACAGAGTTTTACTACATAGATCCTATTCATAGTGATTCTCCTGTTTCCAGCTTCCCAAAGTGCTGGGATTATAGGCACACGCCACCATACCCACTCTCTTGGCCATTGTGCTCTGCCAAAGTAGGGGCTTTAGTCCACTGAGTTATCACGGGAGATGGTTTTTCTTCTTGTTTTTAAAGACCACACAAGAACCCTTAAAAACAACTTCAATTTGCTGTTTTATTTCAGGTTATAGTTATGAGTGCTACTCTAGATGCAGGAAAGTTCCAGATTTACTTTGATAACTGTCCTCTCTTAACTATTCCTGGACGCACACATCCTGTTGAGATCTTTTATACTCCAGAACCAGAGAGAGATTATCTTGAAGCAGCAATTCGAACAGTGATACAGATACATATGTGTGAAGAGGAAGAAGGAGATCTTCTGCTTTTCCTAACTGGTCAAGAGGTACGGCCATTATTTGTTCCATTGTTTAGCCATTGGCATTTTATTTCTGCCAACAACTTTCAACTTAAGAATTAGACATATATTAATCACTTCTTTATCTTAGGATACCAAATTGTTTTAAGATATTTTTGTATTTTATAAAATAATATGATTTGTTGTATCTATTGCCTGTAGGACATCTTTTTAAATTTAGTAATGTATTAAATTATCCTTTGAGGATTTTATGCTTTAGCAAGTGTGGTCTCAACTTTGGAGAGGCCTTGGTTGTAAGTAGTATTGTACTGAGACCTAGATTTGTCTCATAGCAGCTGTAAAGTCAAGCAGTTGCAGTTTTATTTATCTTGTGAATGAACTTGGGTGTTCATTGATAAGCAGAATACTCCCGTATGTTCTTTTCTGTCTTTCATCTACTTAGGATTATAAGAATAAGGTGTTTTCATTGAAATTACCCACATTTTTAGATAACAAATTTTATTTTTAGGTGTACTGGTTTTTAGATACTTGCCTACAGTGTTTAAATATGTGTGTTGAAGTTCTTCAGATAAGTTTGGGAATGCTGTTTGGATACAAAACAAAACTTAGTTTTCCGAGAGATTTTCTTTTTACCTTTTCTTTTGTTCTGATGGGCTTTGTGAATTTTCTAGTGTGTGCTTCTGAATCAGATGAAACCTTGCTGAGTGGTAGGGTCTTAGGGCAACTTGTCAAGCAGGGAGGTAGGGGTGTGTGTGTGTGTGTGTGTGTGTGTGTGTGAGATATGTGATATGCTGGAAATACTTAACATTTGTGTTCTTCACTGTGGTAGCCATAAAGAAACATTGGGATTTGAGCACTGAAAAGTTGCTAGTGAAAGGAAGGATATTTGAATTTAAGTAGCTTTATGTGTAGGCCCACTTGCTATTTTTGTTTTTGCGTGGTTCACTGGTTAAGAATGGCATCTACATTTTTATAGGGTTGTACATTGATAAAAGAACATGGAAGTCAGATCATTGGTAGGAGGATACAAAGCTTAACCTGTTTTAGCACCTTTTATGGTTAGAGATCTGTATTGGTAGTGAATGAATTGCCTGCCCGAGGGGGGTTTGTTAACTGAAAGTAGGTTTTTTGCCTCTATTCCAGACTTGGCTGAAATAACTGCAATTTGGAGATGAAATGTAGAAATCTTCATCTTATACAAGCTACTTGGAGCATTTTTTATGTTTTTTAATTTTAAGGGTGGTTCTTTCATACTGTAAATGGTGTTGTAGAAAATTGTTATAGTCTGGTTCAGAGATCAAAAGGCTTATGTGATTACTTCCTTGTGCTACAATGTTTAGATTCAATAGAGCTGTTTAGTAGATAGTATTTGACCAGATGCTTTGAGTTACCAAATTAGCTTTGAGTTTCCTTAAAATTGTTCATAATTTGTGGCCCATTCACTATGGTTTCCTATCTGTAAAGCAGGGCTTCTCAACTGTAGTGCTATGTATTTTGTGGCCTGATTGTTTTGCTATGGCATAGAGCAATACTTGGTTGTGTCTTTTTTCCTTTTTTTCTCATGTAAATGAAGTTACCCCTTGGCTTTTTTTTTTTTTTAACCCCCAGAGTTTTTTTTTAAAAAAAAAGATTTCACTGCATAATTTAGTCTGGCTGGCCTTGAACTCAAAAGTGTAGCCCAAGCTGGTCAGCTTGTGGTGATCCTTCAGTCTCCTGAGTGCTGGGATTACAGGCGTGTACTATTAAGCCTAGTTTTATTTTAAATTGAAAGTTTGCATGCAGTTTGTAAGCAGATGCTTATAAGTATACCAGATTTATTATATCATCATTATTATTGTTATTATTATTTCTTTTTTGAGACAGGGTCTCGCTGTGCAGTTCACACTACCTTGAACTCACTTTGTAGCCCAGGCTGGTCTTGAACTCTCACTGATCCTCCTGCCTCAGCCTCTCAAGTGCTGGAAGTACAGGCGTGCACCACCATGCCTGGCTCAGATTTACTTTTTGATGATACATAAGCATTCTATAATATGTTGTTGAAACTGGGGATGCTCATCTTGTTCTCCTCTAGTCCATGGTTTCTCACTTTCTCCAAAGAGAATATAGTGGTTTTTTCCTTTCCTTACATGACTATTTAAAGTAGGTATTATGCTCAGATAGGTAACTAAGTACATTCTACCTCCATCTGAAGACTCAGATGGCTTCCATGGTGAGAATTTTGAAGGGTCTCTGAGTCCTTTTCATGCAGTTTGCATTTGGGCAGCTCTTAGTTCCATAGCTGGGGAAAGAAAAGAGAGTAAGCCTCACCTTTTTGTGTGCTGGTTATGATTTTTAAGTTCTCTTTAGATACTAGCTTTGAATGCCTGTGTATAGAGTTCATTGTGTTTAGTAGAGGTGAATTAAGGCTATGTAAAGCATTATCACTGTTTCTTTTTTTGGGAATCTGTAATGTTAGAAGTTAAAATTATAGATTCATGGAAATCTGTACTTCTTATACATTTGAGTAGCTTTCGTGTGATTCAGTAATCCTAGGAAACAGGAAAGTAGAGTTTTTAAGACATTGCCATTGGGACCACTTCCTTAATGGCAGTTCTATAAGAAGTAAGGGTAGAGCCTTATTTAAATTTGTAAGAAGTTGAGAAAGGTTTGAATTCTTAAAATGTTATTCTAACACATAAAATACGGACCTATGATTAAAATTAAGTATTACCAAGTAGAAGTCTTGTGGATTAGGTAAGAGATTGTCATGGAAGTACTAGTCGTTTACAGGACGGTGCTTCAAGATTTTGAGACTGTTCCTTAAGCAGTGTCCTCTTATGAGTTTGCTTAGTAAACTAATTTTTTTTAGAATGCAGTGATTTCATAGTAAGATCCAAATGAATATATTGACATTAATGCTTTAGGAACGGTCCTTGAATCAGAAACTCTTGTACTTTTACCTATATTCTTGAAATTACTGTTTACTAAATAAATGCAGTTAATTTCGATTCTTTCCTTGTGTTTATATTCTGATGAATACAGATCAACCTTGTGACATTCTGCAGTATTTACAGTGGAATGTTAAGAGATATTTTATTGAAAAACTAAAAACTATTTAAAGCTTGTTTACATAGAAAACATGATAGGAATTTTTCTTTATTTTTTAGAGGATGTCTTCATATTCTTTGTAGTCATCATTTTTGTTTCAGCACCATACATGCTTAGGACATTGGTTAGCATAGTGTAAACTTAAAGCAAGTACGACGTGGACACTAAGTTTTTTACTAGGTGAATTCTGAATATTTGTAGAGTTTAAGCAGGCATTTTCCAGTTGTATGTATAGTGAAATTGATGTACTTTGAGATGCTGTAGATTTTACATCCTAATTTAGTAATTGCATGCCAGCAGGGGGCATTCTAATATAGATAGAGCATTTGAAAGCATTTTCTTTCTAAAAACATTTGTTTTCTTTGTTAATCTTTTGAGTTGCATTCTATTTTCATTATCTAGAAATTGGACATTCAAAAAAGAAACTTAATATTGGATTTAAAAGGAAGATAATTCTAGGGCTGGGGAGATAGCTCCCTGGCACAAGTGCCTGCCTGGAATGTGCAAGGTCATGAGTTCAAACCCCAGTCCAGAAAAAAAAAAAAAAAAAGATTTTAACTAAAAGGAAGATAATTCTAGGTTTATAAAAATCTCTTTGCTTGAAGTACTTCCGTCTTTTGAATAAAAAATAATTTGCTGATGAACATAGCCTCTGATATGCCTGGTACTTAACAGATACTCTGATGTACTAACTTGTCCAAGTTTAATTAAATTACTGCTTCAGTAAAATTTAGGAGACACTACATTTTTTCACTGTATGCTTCATCTTTCCATTTTTAAGTTCCTTTGTCAGTCACAAAGCTGCCACCCTCTCTTTCAATATTCCTTTCCCACCTTCCCTTTAAACTTTTCATTTTGATGCAGATATGCTGTACTTTTCTTTAGGGAAAATTTTGAATCTGCTGTAAGGTATTTGGGTTACCCTAGTTCTTAAATAGCTATGTTGATACTGTAAAAATGTTTGTTCTTCATTAGACACAATGAAGCAAATCTTCCATATAATTGCATTAGTGATACGTGACATTAAAGCCTAATTGGCTTATTTAAAATATCTAGCACATCAATTTATTTTAGCTTGTGAAAATTAAAAAGGTTATGAGTTCAGTTAAATATTCCTGGGTGAGAAATTTCAGTTTTAGTACAATTTGTTGAGAATTAATTAGGGAATCTTGACTTTAAAAAAAGGGATATGGAATGCAAATAAAGCAGTTAGATATTCAGTTGAATACAGAAATCAAAGTTTCTTAGGTGATTTTAGAAATCTCACTGGATTTCGCTAAATTAGTTTTGGTTAAATTGAAAATAGAGTATCGGTGAAATAGAAGTAGATTTTCTACATAAAAATGGCATAGAATTAGGATGATATTTAAAGTGTTTTACTATTTTGGTTTTCAGAGTCAAAGCTTTTTTTATTGTTGTAGGAAATTGATGAGGCCTGTAAGAGAATAAAGCGTGAGGTTGATGATTTGGGCCCTGAAGTTGGTGACATTAAAATCATTCCACTATATTCTACGCTTCCACCTCAGCAGCAGCAACGTATATTTGAGCCTCCACCTCCCAAAAAGCAGAATGGAGCAATTGGAAGAAAGGTAACATTAGAAATGCTCTTTATAAGCATTATATTAATACGAAAGAATTGAGACATAACAGACTATGTTCAGTTTCAAGAGCTAAGTGTAGATGTTTTTAATCTTCATTTTATACAAGTCTTTTATTTCCAAAGGAGATAGAAAAAAATGGTTGAGGTAGAGTGTTGTGTATTTTTAGACGATAGCAGAAGAAAGTATACTACTACTCCCCACTTAGTGTTGTCTTTCCTTGACAGATAAAAGATTGGTTAGCGTGGGTCAAGAAGAAAGAAGGGCCATGCTTTGACTTTCACCCGTTGAAGCCGTTGGCTAAACTACACACACTTGCTCTTTTTGGTGTTTCGGCTTTTTATAAGAACTTTTTTATAAGAGTTGACAAACATTTGTGTATAGGTGGAAATTGTTGACTCTGCATGGATTTCTAATAGTAACACTCATCACACTATGCTAGTCAGAGTTCCTTGAAGGAGGAACTATGTACTCTGTTGGAAGAGGCATGTGTCTGGCTGGCATAGACAAAGGAACAAGGTTTTTCCAGTTCTATCTCTTTGGCACATTGGAGACAAGAGCTAATTTCCAGTGTGAAACAGCAGCTGTATTTTATTTAGTTTTTTTATTTATTTTATTTATTTATTTTATTTTTATTTAGTATTGCCTCACTTCGGTCATGTGCCCGAACAGTTGTTGAACAGATAGGTCTTTAAGTGAATATCTGTATTTAGGAGGAACCAGCACACTAGTTGCTGTGAACATCTTTTTCTTACAGAAAAACTACTGTAAGTTGTGGTCACAACTTCTTAGTTATAGACAAGTTATAAACTACAAAGCAACATTTGACAGACTGATAGGAAAAATGTCAGCTTTGGGGATTTTCATAGATTAAGTGTATTAAGATTGACTTTTGGGTAATAGTCTAATTATAGTTCATTGTGTTAAACTTTTTTTTTTTGCCATAGTGCTGTCTGAGAACATACTAAAACATTTTCATTTTGTGTACATACTAAACTTCAGAGAAAACTTGATGTTTTAAGTGATACTTGCAGTATGCGATTTTGATGTTGACTGTAAAGAAGGTGTTCTCTATAGCCTCAATTTTAGCTCAATTCCACATATTATTTCATAGACCACTATTGTAGTAAAAAGATCTAATAGTGCATTCTGTATTCAAGTTAAGGAATTAATTTGTTTTGAAATCATGTGTACTGTAGGTGCCTACATTTGTGTGTGTGTGTGTGTGTGTGTGTGTGTGTGTGTGTGTGTGTTTGTTTGTTTTTGTTTTTTTGGAGTAACTGGCATAAGGCAAAATTTGTTGCTTCTGTGCCATCTGTTTTGGGTGATGGTTAAAATTTTTGGAATGGTTCATGAATTTTCTAAATTCTTTGAAATGTGTCATAGCACTTTTTTTATTTTAAATTACCTATCATTCTATGTGCTATCTTTATTACAAGTGAATGTGCTTCTTGAAATTTAGATTGTAGTCAGTAAAAAAAAAAAAATACATACTTGAATTTAAGTGTGTGAGCAGAAATTCGGCAATTTGCTTACCATACCAAGATCATTGTCCATCTCTTTGTAGTTCTCGTTAAGCTTTGTTATTGGTGTATTAGAAACTGATATTCCATTTGGTGCCAGTCCAACAATACCTTTTTCAGAATCTACAACATATGCCTATGCATAGATGGGGCCTGCTGCTACTGCCCTCCCCCCTTCCCTCTCTCCCTCCGCCTCCCTCTCCCCCTTCTCTTTCTGCCAATATTGTAAATCCTGGAATGTTGAGATCTTTTGTCTTACTGAAAAGAATGACTCAGCACTGTATAGATGCTCACCTACCCTTGGCTTATAATTCAGATCTTGGCCATACACCACATCCCTCTCCAGTGATAGGTGATGTTTTCTTCAGCTTGTCCTGAAGGAACACTGTCATCATAGCCTCCCTTTGTCTGATCCTGGGGACAAGTGAGGTAGGAATTAGGAATTCTTGGTGGTCAATGTGTTATTTTCATATGGGGTTAGACTTTGAAGCCCCACATGTGGAAGCACAAATGAAAGCTCTAAACTTGAGCCATGTTTTTCCACTGATGAGGGGAACAGCTGCCTGAACTGAGGTGGTATGCCATTATAAAGCTAGATTGCTGAGGGCTTTATCAATGTTGGCCGACATGTACACAGGGAGAAAGCGAGAAGCCAGTGGGTCCTGATGCAAGAAAATGCTTTCCTGTTGCCATTTACTTATTTTACTGCAATTTTTTTTCATTTTTATTTATTTATTTATTTATTTATTTGTCTCTTTTTTTTTTTTTTTTTTTTTTTTTTTTTTTTTTTTTTTTTTTTTTTTTTTTTTTTTTTTTTTTTTTTTTTTTTTTTTTTTTTTTTTTTTTTTTTTTTTTTTTTTTTTTTTTTTTTTTTTTTCTTTTTGAGACAGAGTCTCACTATGCAGTTGAGGCTGGCCTTGAGCTCACTTTTATAGCCCAGGCTGGTCTCGAACTCACACCGATCCTTCTGCCTCAGCCTCCCGAGTGCTGGGATTACCGGCGTGAGCCACCATGCCTGGCTTTTACTGCAATTTTTATAATGTTACATTTACATTTAGGAACTGAAGGACTAAGAACCAAGGTTTAATTCTGCTCTAATTGCACACCTACTTTGCAAGTTACTAGGATGAAACATTCAGAAAGTTTAGCTATTACTTAATAGTTACTATTAACTTTTTTTTTTTTTTCTTTTTTGCGGAGCTGGCGATTGAACTCAGGCCCTTGTGCTTGCCAGCAAACTTGTATTCTACTGAGCTATCTCCCCAGCCCCACTAACTTTAAAATATATAGGAACATGTATAGATTTACTTTCTACTTTTTATTGTGAAAAATGTTTGATTTTGTTTTTGTTTCGTTTTGTGACAGGTCTTTTGTGATGCATGGTGGCCTAGAACTCCTGTCTCAGCCTTGCACATACTGAGATTATAAGGCATAGGCCACCACACCGGGCTGTTGGGTTGTTCTAATACCAGAGTAATCACACAGACTAGATAGAGAAAAAATGTTGATATGTTTGAACAGATAGAATGTTCAAGTTTCAAAATTCTGTCATTTGTGATTTTCTCTAGCTATGTATGTTTTAATACCTGTTGTGAAGCTGCATATTATTCATCTTAATCTGTTCATGTAAGACTAACAGGAGTCTATAGCTTCAGTGATAAAACCAATAGAAATTGAAAGTTTTAACATGTTGGTTATGTCTTGCAGTTTCAGTTTCATGGCCATTTCAGGAACTTTAGGATCATTGTTTTACAAGTATAGTAGCTGTATTCATGTGGATTTCTAACACAGGCTAATTTCGTGTTTCTAATAATTGAGAAATGTAGAGAGTAATACCTGTATTTGGGAGTATTTTAATATATTTCGACACTTCTTGAAATTTACCCAAGTATTCGAGTTAAAAGGTAAAAGTAGATTTTTGGAGTTTTGTTGTGTTAAAGGTAATGGGAATTAAGTACAGAGCCTTAGGACCAGCTAAATTAGATTAGTGGATTAAAGGACCTGCAAGCAGCCGCAGGATTAGGGGTTCAATCCCTGGGCCTGTACCCAGGACACGCTGAGCTGAGACTGGGCGTGGTGGCACACACCTGTAATCCCAGCTCTTGGGAGTCTGTCAACAGGTGGATCACTGAGTCTGACCTAGTAGTGAGATCCTGAACACCCTGTAGACCCTTCCCTAAAATTAAAATAAAATAAATACAGAATCTTCCTAATGAGCTATGTCCCCAGTTCTTTGTTTTGAGGTCTCCCTAATTTGTCCAGGTGGGGGTTCACAATTGTGATTGTCCTGCCTCAGCTTCCCAGAGTACATGTAGAAGAATGGCACATACACAGGAGGTCTTTCTCTATTTCCTTCCCTCCTCTCCCTCCTCTCCTCCCCTGTTCGAGATTACTCATTAAATCACTTGTAGACTTCTAGTTGCTGTTTTTACAGATTTGATGTTATTAACACCAGCAGTGATTGTTTGGTTTATTTTTATTTTGTCCATAAAATTGCTAGGCTTTCTGCATCTTAAATTTAGAATACTCACTTTGGACTTTGATTAACAGTTATCTCATCAGTTATGACACAGGGCTTTCTAATTTGGCATGATCACTTTTGATATGTGAACCTTTGAGTTTCCTGAAAATCTAGGGCAAATATCCTCTAGGTCTCAATGAATCTCCAGACTTAAGGCAGGGGAGTCACATTTACTTCTTACTAAGTAAATATGATCGGATTTATTACACAGTGAAGCGAACACATGCTATATAAATGAAATTACTTTGTGTAAGAACATTATCTATTTTTAATACTAAAGTGTTTATCCCTTACCTGTAGTTTTGCCTTCCTTGGCTTCAGTTACCTGTAATCAACCATGGTCTCAAAATACTGAATAGAAAATTCCAGAATCAACTCATAAATTTAATCTTTTTTGTGGCTAATTTGTAAGTTACAGCTATTGTAGTT
The DNA here is from genome assembly GCA_004027025.1 of Myocastor coypus. NCBI lineage: Eukaryota > Metazoa > Chordata > Mammalia > Rodentia > Myocastoridae > Myocastor > Myocastor coypus. Next base: position 29,743 of record PVJA010000700.1, read on the forward strand.
ATGAATGTATAGGAAAAACAGCATATATAGGAACTCTTCAAATTTACCTGAATGTAATGAGACTAACTAGTTGATCATATCGATTAATTTTTAATACATTTCTGTTCTAGAATAGGTTAAATAGTTGTCTTCATTCGAAATTCAGATTTTCTCCCCAGATTTTCAGAAAAGTCAAGAGTTCTCATATCACAAGCATATAGGTAATTTTGTATAGTTTATAAGGGAACTGTTTTGTTTCACATAGTGCTGTGTCAGCTAATCTAAGTTATAGGCAAAGGTTTCTAAAAGGAAATTGAAATGTAGGTACATTAAAATCTTTGCATTAGTTCAGATTTGCTTTCTAGCCTTGCACCTAGATTCAGTCCCCTTTTATGTATAGAAAAGGTAACTTTCTAGAAAAATACTGCCCCCAAGATTTACTTAAGCCTATTAACCTTAGGTGTCTTGTTTGGTTAATTGTACTGATTATGAAGAGTATCTGAACAGGCTGAGTAATATATTTTCATATCAAGTCACATGCAGGTGTTTCTTAACACCTTAGCCATTTGTCTTTTCATTTATTAAAAATACAAGCTTTAATTTTTCCCATGAGTAATTGTGACTGTTAGATTTCAAGATTTCCTCTTAGTATTTTGAGAAGTTTCATTCATTAGGTACATAATAAGAAAATAAAACTGCCAGCACAATAGTATTGCAAACTTGCAAGTAAAAGAACAAAGATTTTAAAGCCACTTTATTTATAAAATAAAGGGTGAGGGTGAGTGTGTGTTCCCCAAAATGAAAGAGCAGGAACAAATACAAGACCCTGTAGTTTCGGTGTATGCTTTAGGCATTCTTGTGCACATTCCTTAGCTGACCTTTGTGAGTAGTCTGTTCTCTTATGAGACCTCTCACCTTCAACTACTGTGCTAAGGGCTATTTTCTGAGTAAACTTGCCTTATGTTTGCTTTGGAAATAACCTCTTTTAAATCTCAGAGCAAATCTTTGGTGTCATTTACAGTTTCTATCCATGTCTAATCTTCCCTTTACAAACTGTAAAAGCTATAAGAACAGACCATATTTGATACATCTTCTGTGTCACCTGCTTGCATATGGGTAAAAATACTAACAAAGAATGCCTATATCCTACTGTTTTAAAAGGGGGGAAAATTGTAAGTAGTATGTGTAATTCCCAAGTCTCTCATAGCCAATTTCCTAATACGGCTAAAGTACAGTAAAACATAACATGTAAAAGTAAGCAATCATGTTATGTTTGTAAATGCTTTGAACATTATTCTGTTAGTAAATTGATGATTTCTGTTACTTGTGTATACAGTGATACATTGCATATTAACCATATTGAGATTGTACACTTTCCAGACTTGCTACATTTGATTCTGACTTTGTTGGACTATAATTTGAGTTTTTCCCTTTGTGCTATTTTGTTTAAAATGGTTTTTTTTTTTTTTTTTTTTGTGGACCAGGGTTCGAACTCACGACCTTGCACTTGCCCAGCAGGCACTTGTGCCTCGGAGCTATCTCCCCAGCCCCTAAAATGGTTTTATAAGAAACATTTTCTTTTGTAAATTCGGATGAAAATGTTGAAAAAAGTACATGTGTGAAGTTAGAATATTAAGAGATTCTATCTGTGCAGTATGGTTTATTAACATTTTAATGCCATGTTTCTGTTCAAAATGCAGTGTAAACTGGGCTTGGTGGTATACTCCTGTAATCACAGTGCAGAGAGCCTGAAAATAGGTTCACTACAAGTCCGGGATGCGTAGTGAGATTCTGTACCAAATACATTGATAAAAAACAATATAGTTGAGTGATATATCATCTAAAGGAATAGCCGCTTCCTTGTCATAAGAAATTGGTATTGTGGCCAGGATTTAAATTTTAGCTTGTCTCTAAGCACTAGTTAAGTCCTTCTGTCCATTTGAGAATTCTTGTGTTGGTGAGTCAGTGACTTAGCTGAGAATATCATGGTAATGTTACTTCATTTGTAATACAGTTTTGTATGCTGTATTTTTAAACAGGTAGTTGTGTCAACTAACATCGCAGAGACATCTTTGACAATAGATGGTGTAGTGTTTGTGATTGATCCAGGATTTGCGAAACAAAAGGTACATTTTTTTTGTTGTGGTTGGATACTTTTCAACTAAGTGTGAGCCTGATAATATTTACAGCTCGTTCCTTTAATGGCAAACATTAATTTTTAACAATTATTTGTTTGTTTGCTTTATTTTCTGATTACTACCTGAACCTTTTTTTTTTTTAATGTTCTAGGTGTCTAATCCTAGTTTGGCCTTTTTTTACTGTTTCAGTGTACTGCTGGGGGGTATTTTGTCTTACATGCTTATTGAATGGAAATAAGGTCCAGCCAGTTAGTCATTTAGCCTGAATTATTTGTTTACACTAGGCATGCTTGTTAAATAAAGGTATTATGTGTTTTATTTTTCACACATCCTTTCAGTGAACTGATTACATCTATAGATGTGCTATTGACAAAAGTTTCCTATTAAAAGCATGTAGCTAACTTCTTAGAAGCCAAGTTTGTCTTGATGTTCATCTTTAATATGAAATGTTAAAATTTCAGGTTTCTTTTTAGTCATAATCCTTTATTATTCCATTTGGTAAAGGGGAAGTTATTTTACGTTTGGAGGAGTAAGATTACATAAGCCATCTCTGTGTTAGATAAGAGCCTTTTCCTAAAACTGATTGAGTCAGAAAACCTGAGAGTTAGTTAGACCACAAGATAACAAACTATTGTAGTACTTGATTTATAATGATCGTCAGTATTACTTTGCCATTAGTGGTGAGCTTTAGGTAAATTATATTGGATCTAGTTTGGTTTTAGCTGAAGATTCTTACATTATTTTCATCCCGATAGGTATACAATCCTCGAATCAGAGTTGAATCCCTTTTGGTGACAGCCATTAGTAAAGCTTCAGCTCAGCAAAGGGCTGGTCGAGCTGGACGTACCAGACCTGGGAAATGCTTCAGATTGTATACAGAGAAAGCTTATAAGACAGAAATGCAGGTAAGATTACTTTGAGTATGTTACTAGAAGAAAGTTTCCTGTTTCTTTTGTCTTGTAAGAGCTATAAGCTCTTTAGGTTTTTTTCCTGAGTGAGATATATGGCGTAATCTACCAGTGCCAACTCGGTTTCTCCCCATCTCTATTTCGAGTTAAAGTACATACCACTAGACAGTTTGAATATTACAAAGGCAGTTGGAGAAAACTGTTTTGATTTCTCTGTGGTGTATAGTTCTTAAATATTTTTCTCCTCTGGGACAGTGATGTAGAAATAATTCCAAAGCAATCAGTTAAAGAGCTTGGAAACACAGATATAGAATCTCTATAGGGAGAATTAAGGAATGTTTAATGTTACAAACAGATGTTTTTGGGTTGTTTCTTTTTTTTTTTTTTATTTTTTTTACTAGGATAACACCTATCCTGAGATTCTGCGTTCTAATTTAGGATCAGTAGTGTTGCAGTTGAAGAAACTTGGTATTGATGATTTGGTGCATTTTGATTTTATGGATCCACCAGGTAAGATTTACTCAAAGTACATTTTTTCAGGTCTTTTAATCAGAATAATTATATCCAGTTCAATATATATATATATATATATTAAATATATTTAACCTATTTATATATCAAGGCCTCCCCTTTTAAAAAAGAAAAAAAACCTCATTTATAATTATAGATTCAATTTAGCAACTGTAGGAGAATGTATATTCTTCAAAAATGACAATTTAAAATGAATTCTGTATCAAATCTTACATAGTAACATTAAAACTTAAACTGGTAATGACTATTTTAGCACTACCCTTCACTTATTTAGAAGTTACTCCAGCAATTTATATTAATTGAATTATCATCTGGGTATGAAAGTGAGAATTAGATTTCCTTATTTCTCTTACAGAAAAATAGTTTGATAAATACATACATGACTTAACATTCACATGTTTTAGGATGAAGGTGGTTTTAACTACAGGAGAAAGTTTTGCAGTTTTGTATGATTCATTATTTAACTGTATAACGGAGTTTGATGACAGTTTGAGTTTTGAGTTAGGTCCTCTATAAAATGAAAAATGAGATTGCTTATAATAGTTTGTGCTTTGTCACATTTTTGCTTTCTGAAGACAACTTGTCTCATAAATTACTTTTTCCTCCTAGCTCCTGAAACTTTGATGAGAGCCCTAGAACTTTTGAATTATCTGGCTGCTTTAAATGATGACGGAGATCTGACTGAATTGGGGTCCATGATGGCAGAGTTTCCCCTAGATCCACAGCTGGCTAAAATGGTTATTGCAAGTTGTGACTACAACTGTTCTAATGAGGTCCTATCTATTACTGCTATGTTGTCAGGTAATAGAGGGAAAGGAACTAAAAAGAGCCCAGCTCTCGGAGTTTGGGTGGACTTCATCTTTTTTTTTTTTTTAACTTTTAGTATGATAGCAGATTTATAGTTGGTTTAAGAAATTCACTTTATTTTCTGAATGTCCTGTAAAGATTGTCCTAATAAGCTAGTACTTACACAAAGTAAGTCTGTGCAGAAAACATAGTAAAACATTGGCTCTCTTTGAGTGCAAATAAAAATTACAGTAAATTTGAGTCCATTTGTAACTGAATTTTCTATAAGTCAGTCTGTGCTATCTTTGAGGTTTATTATTGAAAGCACAAGATCTTTGTTTAATACTTCGCACAATTCAGTGAGCCTGTGATACATTCAGATTGAACCTTTTTTAGATCTATAAATGTTTGTTCCATTGACCGTCAAATATGAATTTCAAATCCAGTACCAAGTAAATAGAGAAAGTGATGTCTGATTTTAGGCTTAATGTCTAATACTGATAATTGTTTTACAGTGGCATAAAAAAGGTGGTAACAAATATACCTGATAGCAAAAATTGATCATATTTGAAAATTGGAACACTAAGTTAAGGACGTAGTGCTATTTTTAATAGCAATAAAAACTAAACCACAATGAGCAGTAACTTGGGCATTGAGTTTTCCAAAATGAGAAGAAACTTTGCTAATGAATGAGTCTTAACAGCAAAAAATAGGCAACAAAAATTTTTACTGGCAACATATTTTGTATTAGTTTTAGTATGAGAGAAAACTGATTTCTAATTGCACAGTGACCTATTGCCTTGATTACTTAATGCCACAAGTAGTTTGAAATCTCCTTTGGGATTAAAGGATAAATTGAAACTTTTTAAAAATTGCCACATAGTTTAGTCATATTGTAAACTTAATGATGTGAATTTTTACTTAAGGAGTAGCTAAAATGTTTTCTTGAAGAGTTATGACTGATCAGACTCAGAGCAGATGGGCAGGGCAGTATTGAGTCATTTTAATTGAATTTTAGTCTCATTTGCGGAGGTGGTGGTAGGTTGTTATCTGCCTTTCTTATGTATTTTGTTAGATTCTGTCAGTTGTGCTTGTAAGATTTAAGTTTTTAGGGAAAATGAGGCAAGAGTTAACCTTTTACCTGCTCAGGTTCTATTTTCTAGGCTTGTTATAAAATATATACCATTAGGTTTACAATAAATATTAGCACTTGAAGACTAACTAGCATGATAAGGTTGAAATTTTCCAGTTACGTATCATTCTCGTTTGTTATAGTTATCCACAACATAGGGCTTACTGTGGTTACAACAGAATAAGCGTTCATCTGTAGTAGTTTTAAACAGGCCATTTGTGGAAAATGTTAGCTAAAGTTTTAAGAAGAGATTTTAGAACAGAAACAGTTCATCAAGCTTAAAAATTAAGCCTTGTGCTACTTAAATATTTTCTCAAGTTTTGAGGTACAAATTAGAGGCCTTTTTGGTGCATTTTAACTCCACTTTGGTGGCTAATTCAGATTAATATTTTAAGTGAGAGAAGTTTCTGTACTTTATGAAATTACCTTGCTTCAGTTACATCAAGCAAGACTAATAATTATTGTGATCATGTTTCATTGTCTTTATTGGCTACTTTGGCTTTTTTAAAGGGGGAACTGTATTGGAAAGAGTAATATAATGTATTTGATCTTGTGGATTATTCCATTTTCTTTTATTTGAACTGACTTGATTTTTTCATTGATAAATTTTTAAGAGCTTTAAAAATGTGTTGAAAGGTCCCAAGCTTGTTGAACATTTATTTTCATACTGTTTTTATGACTATGGAATTGCTAAAGTAAATTAAGGGAAGTTGTATTTCAAAAGATGTAGTGTACACTTTGTAACAACTTAAAATTTTTTATGTACATTGATGTTGAGGCTCTAAACATACTGTAGTTGCATATTTTGACAACCCTTGAAATACCCACTGCTTCAGAGTGTCAACTTTTAAAATACTGGATTTTGATTTTGAGGATTTGGTTCAAATAAGTTTAAAAAAAAAAAAAAAAAAAAACTGGGGCTTAATTTACTAATCTTATGAAAATGTTGGGATACTAGGCTGAAGTTCCCAGCCTTTTTGGATTACAGTATTCTTACTTTTAAGGCGGTTTAACCTTCCACCACTGCTGCTATATCATCAAATCCAAGATGGCTTGATACCTTTTATGTTTACATATGCTCCTGCTCACCGGTGCTAATAGTGATACCCACCAGTTGGTAACAGCCACAGAATTAGGGAAGAATTTAACAGGAATGTGGGAGTGGACTGATGCAGTGGACAGGTGTAGCTTCCTATGTTTGTGGCCATTCAGTGGGTTGACTGGAAAGTGTTTAGAAAAAAATTACACTGAATTAAAAGGCTATTGATGCCATAATTCTGGTTATTGGTAGAGCTATAAGCACTGGTTTTTGAAATAAGTGTAGCTTTCTAGTATTTGATGGCCTTCAGAATAGCTGTTTTGATGCCTATTTTTAGATCTAGTTTAAAGTAATGAGGTACTCTGTAGCTTTGAAACCCTCTTGTCTTACAGATGTGGTTAGGTGTTGATGTACCAAATCAAGGTAGTAAACAGTCCAAGATGCAGTTGGAGGCCATCCTGCCCTGCCCTATGCTCTGTGAACTGACCTAGCTAGGCCTTGTTCCTCTATCTGTGAATGCGTGACTCATCGATATGGGCGTTTGTGTTGGGCCCATACCAACCTTGTTTAGTCCCACAGTGTTTTGTTCGCCCCACGGAGGCCAAGAAAGCTGCAGATGAGGCCAAGATGAGATTTGCCCACATAGATGGAGATCATCTGACACTGCTGAATGTCTACCACGCTTTTAAACAAAGTAAGTGTAAATTAGACTGAAGGCACTCTTTTGTCTAACTGTCACTTGCAGCATAGAAGATGTTTCTTCATCTCACTTGCATTTATTATCTCTGACAGCTTTACATTAGAAACCCAGAGGTACTTTGGAAAAAGTCCTGACTAGCATTTAAAGTAGAAGCTGCCAGTCTTTTTCAAAATTGTTTGTTTATAATCAAGGGAAAAAGTACCTATTACAAAAACTTGGAAAATATACTGTGGTAAAAATAAAAAACCTGTATGAGTTAGCTAATTGTAATGTATTTTCACATTTCCATACATTTTACATTTGTGAATTGTTTTTTGTTTATACAGTCATTGCTCCTAACATTATCACTAAGAAATAGCTTTTAAACTAAATAAACTCAGCAACAGATTTGAATGATAATTCTCATCTATGATTGGTTTATAAATATGGGGGAAGTTCAACACTGTTAAGTGTTAAGAAATACTTTCGTTGTTGAAAGAGATACTATTTTCTTGGCTATAAAATTTGTAGAGGTAAAGGAAAGAAAAATATTCCTTAACAGTGGGAGTAGGTTTAGTGGAACGGTCAACTATGAGTTAATGTGTTCTGTTTGAAAAGTACATTTTATGTTACCAACATTCTTTAAACTTCATGTCCTTTCACTCAGAAATGACCTAAGAAATTATTTTTCAGTCTTGTGTGCACTCAGATGTACTCAAAGATTTTCATTTCAGAATTATTTGTCATACTTAAAAGTTAATAACTACCTATATGCCCAGCAATAATGCAACGATTTTATGATATATGCTATAGATACATGGTGAACTGTTCAAGCTTTAAATCATTTTTTCAGAATTTAGCAACCTGAAAAAATGTTTACCAGTTAATTTTCAATGAAGGTAGATAGTACAGGAATAGCAAGTTTTTTCTAGCTGCTTAATTTGGAGTATACCATTTATAAAAATAGGACAAAAAGACTGGGTGGTTCTAGTTACAACTGAATTGCAGGCATATCTGTATCACTACTTGGCAGTATACCTCTGTATAGGTGTGTGTATAAAATCTGTATACATTATAGGTACCCAGCTTAGCTTGACTCTTATTTTCTTCACTTTGAAATCCTAAAAAGTGATACACAGTGTATCAGCAAGCAATTCAGTTATAATCAGAATTGCAAAAAGAATTGTTTGTGAACCAAGTTACAACAATATTTTGGCTTGATACAATCAACATAAAAGTATACCTCACCATGGATGTTTTATTGCTCATGTTAAATGTTGTGATGGGCATTGAAACTTAATATTTTTTTATTTAATTTATTTATTTTTTTCTTGTTTCAGAACCTTTGTTTATTCATTCATTTTTATGGCTGGCTCAGCCTGCCCTGAGGGCAGGGCTGGCGCAGTATGTGGTGCCAGGGATCGAACCGTGGTCCCTGCAGCCGCCCAAGCTTTCCTAAGCAGGCGCTTTAGACCACTGAGCCATCCTGCCAGGCCCTGAAACTTGTTAATATTGTTGAAATGAGACATATATTTCTTGCCTTCTCTTGCTCTTAATTTGTGTAAGATGAATCCATTTTGTAATACAGATTTAACACTTGTTTTTCTAGAAGTCTTTTAACAGTTTTATACTGTTAGTAGATTAATAAAAATGTTAAAGATAGGCGTTGCTCTGATTTTATGCTTTTCCTCCTCTTAATTTTTTTTTTTTTTAAATCATTTATTTATTTGCTGAAAGGTCTCACTATGTAGCTTGGACTCATAGTGATCCTTCTATCTCAGCCTCCCCAGCTCTTGGGTTATAGGTATCACCACCATGTCCAATTTTAGTGACCAGCATGGCACCTCCAGGGATCCTGGGGACAGCATGGTATGTGATACCCAGTATTGAACCTGGGTCCTTGTGCTTGGTAGTCAGGTGCTTAGACCATCAAGCTATCTCCCCAGCTCTTCCACCTTTTTAATAATAGTCCTCCAGCTTTATTTATCCAAAAATCTATGATGTAAATGGTGCAGTTTTCCTTTGTGACCTGTCTTTGAGACATAAAGATGTCACTATAGTTTTTTCATTATAATACAATTTGAACTCTTTGTCAGTTAGAAGATTGTCAAGGACCCATCAAAAAAACCGCTATCAATATTTTTAATAATGCCCATACTGAAATTACTTAATATACATAGACATAGGCCTTGTTTGTTGGACATTTGTAGGGCTTTTAGACCATGTTTCTAAACTTCATTTTTATTTCAAATAGCTTATAAATTACTGTGAAGCTATGTCACCAAAATTTCAGCCTCTAGGGTGAGGGGACTGGATCAGGCATCATTAGAGAATAGTACAGAAGTCATGGAAAGCTTAGTTTTATACTATAGGTTGTTTTTATTGAAAATGAGCAAGATAGGGGATTTTACCAAAATTTCCCCACCCCATAGTTAATCTGTTGGAACCAGCGAGGTAGATGTTACTGGGTGAATAATTCAGTTAAGAACAGTTGATTTAGCAAACACTATTTGGTGTCCAGTAGCCCAAAACCTTGGTCTTTTTTCTAATTTTGAACCATAGTTCAATATTTTTAGGAAAGGTGTTAACATTGTAGTTCATATAAAGAAAATGATGTGGATAAATCTTTTAGAATTATTTATCTTTATAATAACTTTCATTTTTAATTAGAAAGTATTGCTGTGTAAATGATTCATGGTCCTCCTTTTTTTCTTACCTCCAACTTTTTAGATCATGAGTCGGTTCAGTGGTGTTATGACAACTTCATTAACTACAGGTCCCTGATGTCTGCAGACAATGTACGCCAGCAGCTATCTAGAATTATGGACAGATTTAATTTGCCTCGTCGAAGTACTGACTTTACAAGCAGAGACTATTATATTAATATAAGAAAAGCTTTGGTTACTGGGTATTTTATGCAGGTATGTGAATAATGCAGGAATATATAATAATTCAAATGATATGATTTCTAACACATGATAATTCTGTTAAAATTATTTTAATCCACTTAAATACAAAAATGAGTTAAGAACATCTATAAAATGTGATCTTAATATTCAATCCAGTTTCTCTGAATGAATTAATATAAATTAGAATTTTTATTGCTGAAGTCTTAATATTAACTATTTTCAAATAATTTTGATAAAATTTATTAAGGTCTCCCAGAATCTGGTTGGCTGTGCTGACTTTACAGAGTACTAAAAGGGACTAGTTGAGATAGATGCAGAAAAACTGTTGTTTTATTTAGAAGTTAAGTACACCAAGTTTAGTTACTCACTTAATAAATTTTATTTCCATTTCTGAATAGTGGTCATTTGTATAAATAAGGTCCTTGGGCAGTGTAGCAGTCAAAAATACTTCTTTGAGATAAATAAGAAAGATTAAAGGTAATTTAGTTCAAGTATGATATATTAGAAGCTATCAGGATGGGAATATTGTCAACATTTGTTTTAAATGATACAAAGCTGAAAATTACATTGATAAATCAAGAAAATACTCTGATAGTAAGTTTTCAAAAATACAGTCCCTTATCCTAGTTGGCATTGATCTGTTAATTGTCTGCTTAGCTTTCTACTCATTTATTCTATTTCTGTCTCTGTGTATGGTTGTCTTCTTAAGCAAAATATGACCAACCTCTGGGCCATTTTGGACTGTTGCTTAGTGTAGAACCTGTGAACCCAAGCATTTTAGTTCCTGAGAGAGAAGTCAGAGCGGACCACGAAGTATCTCTTGTTTTCATCAAAATACCAGCAAGAATAGTTTTGTGTCCCCTGATCTTTTTCTTTACTACTAATAATTTAATGAATAATAGTTGAACATATTTTTCTCCAGGCTTTAAAAATATGTAATGCTTCATTTGACAGTGTTCTTAAATTTGCTTTTAATATTAAAATACTGAATTTATTCAAAACAATATGAGGTATAGTATAGTGCCTGGTACCTACTGGTTTTTTTTTTTTACTATTTATTGCAAGAGCTTTGGTTCATCTTCTATTAACACATGTTCTTTGTGCATGGAGCGCTATAATTGGAAGGGGCAGCCTGTCTTCTGCTTCTTTGTTTGCTGACTAAATATTGAGTATTACCAGTCTAAGAGTTGGATATTAAAAGAAATAGAGGAAAGAATTAGTTTTGCTTTTTATTGTTGCTTTTTTTGGAGGGAAGATCACCCAATTTTTGCTTTCCTTAATTTATACTTTAAGTGCGAATCTGGTATTTCTTCCTCTTAATCAGTTGACACATGGTGCTAAATGCATATTCCACTCTAAGATATGAAGGGCCAAATTGTATATACTAGGCACTGTGAATCCATTAAAGTACCTATCACAACTTTTCAACTCTGCCTGCTCAGGTAATCTGACAGCTGTCATAAACAAATTTGCCTGTGTTCTGATCTTAGGAACACTGAAATTTGAATTTTATGTGATTTTCCTACTTCACAAAATGTTTCTCTATTTTACCCCCTTCAGTCATTTAAAGATACATAAACCTACTAAGATGTATAAGCTGGGGCGGGCAGTGGTGTAAAGCGGTTGCTTAGACAAGTGGTTGGATCCCTGGCACCACATGCTGTGCTAGCCCCATCCCCAGGGCAGGCTGAGGGATGACCATAATATTAAAGGAAAAAAAAAATATGAATAAGCCATACTTGGCTCAAAGGCCATACTAATGCAGGCGATGATAAATAGGGATAAAATAGAATATAAAGCAAAATGTAAGAACATCTACTTTTCTCTGTAACTAGCACATCAGATGCATTGTATGTACTGTTTCTAGGTGGCACACTTAGAACGAACAGGACATTACTTGACTGTGAAAGACAACCAGGTGGTTCAGCTGCACCCCTCTACTGTTCTCGACCACAAGCCTGAATGGGTGCTTTATAATGAGTTTGTTTTAACAACAAAGAATTACATCCGGACATGTACAGATATTAAGCCAGAATGGTAAGCATGTTTTTTATTTTAGTAGTTACTAGAGTTACTAGTTTGCTCAAAGTAGACTCTTACTTACTCTTCTCTGTGTGATGACATCTTCTCTCACTGGGGAGCTTAGTTTTCTCCTGAGCTACATTTAAATATTTGTATGTGTAAGTGTGGGGAGTTGACCTGATTTATTTTATCTTTTCTTAGGGGAGATGATTGTTGGTGTGATCAGGATTTTGATTTGCATAGCAACATGTCTCTTCTAAGGCAACCTCTTGCTGCTATGCGTAATTCAAGTTCATGCAGTTGTCTGGTTCCGGAAATGTGTGTTGTGTTTTATTTGTAGCATTACAATTATTTGTTGGTGTGAAAGCATTAAAAATTACTACATTTTGTATCTTAATGTGCTAGCATTTTTAGAAAATCTTATTAGACCAGTCTAATGAGCAATTATTCTCTCTCCTGTGGTGTTCTGTGTCGTTTTTACTTATTGCCAGAACCCATTCTATATATAATGAAGGGAAGTGTCAGTCAAGAGCGGTAGGATTGAAAGCAGTTATTTTAGGTGGGGTCATTTGCTTAATGTTGTGGAGGATTTTTTTCCTGATACCAATTTATGACTTTTGACACTTACATTTTGTAGAATGTTACCATTTTTATTTTGAATGCGTTATTAAGAAGAAAATTATATAGCTAACTTCAGAAAGTCTTAGAGTCAAATCAAAGTGGCATGTAAGAGTGAAGACATCAGTGACCTTGTGTGGTCTTACGGGGATTGTGCTAACATACAAAAATAAAATGTTTTTAAAAGAATGAGAGTTTTTTTATAGTTTGCGATAAATTAGGTAGAAAATTCTTAAGGAGTGGCATTGATGATTTAATCAAACGTGGACTTGTCAGTTTGCCTTTATCAGTATATTAATGATTAATGTCTACCATATTAGTAACTGGTACTTAAGGTAAATGTTAATTTGGTAATTTTTCCCCCTTCTGGACAGGTTGGTGAAAATTGCCCCTCAGTACTATGACATGAGCAATTTCCCACAGTGTGAAGCAAAAAGACAGTTGGACCGCATTATTGCCAAACTTCAATCCAAGGAATATTCACAGTACTGAATTCAATGCTTAGAACTGAAGTTATTCAGAGGACAGCTTTAAAAGATGAATGAAAAGTTCAAGTTGTGCTCTTCATGTTGGTTCAATAATGGCCTTTATTTGAAAGCTTTTTAATTTTTCTTTACAGTAAATATTCCATTCTGATTTCATAAATTAAACATTTATGCCTCCCTTTTGTGTTGACACTGTAGCTCATACTGGAAAAGTCGATCAATGTTTTGCAGTTTATTGAAAGTAGTTCTATATATAACAATGTTACAAGCATTTCTTTAGAAATGGTTGAAAATGCTTCTAAAATGTGATTATCGACCATGGTATGCATGATCGTTGTAATTGTTGACATTCCTTTTAGAAGTTGTGAAATGTTACAACTTGTGCTTATGTAGACACAATCTTCTGTCTCAGTACAGAGGCACTGACTTCAATAAAGTCTATTTATACTAATTTTGGCCAAAGCCCTTTGGTATCTTTATTCTAGTTTCTATAAGTACAGTTGCTTTTCTTCCCAAGTGAGGGGCTTTTTCTTTTTTTAATTGTAATTATACTACTAAATATTTTAGCATCTTTCTACAAGGAGTCCTTAGATAAAGTCATTAAAGCAATATTTTTAAGAGCACAGTGTACTGCTTTGTTAGTTTAATCAGTATGTGATCTAATAGGATGAAGTATATAGTATCTTTTGAAATAATGATCCCAGAGGACAAAATAATGAAAAAAGTTTCTCATATCTTTCTTAAAATTCCTTTCTTGAGGCTAATTTATTGTTACCACATTTTGGTCAGGTGTTTATATTGTCCTGAGGTAAACACTTTAAATACTCTGGCCTCTGAAACGTGTTAATTTGTATTACAATATTGTATTTTAGATCTCAATTTTACTCAGTTCTCATTGTTGGAAGTTCTATGCAATATACAAAGCAAATTTTGTAGTTTGTTAAAATGAGAATATAATCTTCAGTTTCCTATAACTGAGCATAGGCAAGTTAACCCTTTTAAACCTAAAAATGAAATGTTTGATGTGGCCCATTATAGATGCTATAATAAATCACTTGTTTTCATTTAAAGACCAAATTCTGTACTCGTTAATGTCTGAACGCCCTCTTTTCCCCTTTTAAATTTTTTTAAAGTGATACAGGAAATTGGTTACATGTTTCATTTGAAATTTAAATATACCTGGGGGAAAATTTTTATTATGTGACATGGGTGTTTGTTGGGCAAATTAGCTATTTGAGGTTAAGACACTTTATTATGAGTAAATCTTGTTACTAAATGAGATCTAGTGGTTTGGAAGTGATGGTGTATTTTTGATCCCATAGAATAATTTGCAAGTTGGGATGTTTCATATCATATTTCTATGCTGATTAATGAATTTCCAGGAATTGGAAGTGTTCTTTCCATTATGTAAGTGATGAACCTGCATTGCAAATAGCTGCTTGGGAGCAGAAAAGCAAGCTGACCCTGTGTTCCCATTGCAGGGTCCAGCCACAGCCTCTGATTTTGCTACACATACCTTACCTGCCTAGTAAAGTTAGAGGAATTTCTTATGGGTACTGGCAGTTACGGCTTTTCTTTTTTTTTTTTTTTTAAAGATTTTTTTTTTTTTTTTATTTCATTTATTACTTTTATTCTTGTTTCAGAACCTTTGTTTGTTTATTCACTCATTTTTTCGGCCGGCTCAGCCGCCCAAGGGCAGGGCTGGCGCAGCATGTGGTTCTGGGGATCGAACTGCGGTCCCTGAAGCCGCCCAAGCTTCCCCAAGCAGGCGCTTTAGACCACTGAGCCATCTTGCCGGGCCCAGTTACGGCTTTTCAGATTTGTGCTTTCTAGCACATCTATTTGATTGATGTGGCAGCTGGACAGCATCAAACATGTAAAAAAATTTTCCCATTCACACACAGTTATGAATATCATGAAATCCCGTTGTCATTTAGAAGAAGAAAATTAAGTTTTAAAATCCACCACCACCACTGCTATTTTGGAAATCTTGTGAAGATTGTCTGAAGGGTCCTCTTTCCTTGGTTTTCAACTTATTGGACCTGATCTCTCAGGGCTACTGGGAATCAAACCCAGCAATTCAAGCATTTTTTGCAAATGCTCCAACAACTGAGCTACAGGCCAGCTGCCTCTTAGGATATGGTGCAAGGAAAAAAGGTCACCAGTAAGGAAAACTGTTTTTTTTTTTTTTTTTTTTTTTGAGACAGGGTCTCACTGTGCAGTTGAGGCTGGCCTTGAGCTCACTTTTGTAGCCCAGGCTGGTCTGGAACTCACAACGATCCTTCTGCCTCAGCCTCCCAAGTGCTGGGATTACAGGCGTGAGCTAGGAAAACTGTTTAGCTTGCAAAAGTTAATAAACACAACTTAGGAGCAATGTAACTAGATAAAACATATACCAGTGGTGTCTTTGGCATGTGTGCTGTCATAGCTGGTACTGAAAACTCGAAAGGTTTGCCAACTACTTATATCTGTTTACCGTAAGTCTGTAAAAACAACATTCCACCTATGTTTTATGTAGTATATGACTCAATTTTAGAATTTCAGCTTATAAGTTATGCACAAATGTTTGGGAATAATTTTGTTCGTTTGTTTTTGTGGAACAGGGGATTGAATTCAGGCCCTTGTGCTTGCACAGGCAAGCGTTTATTTTACTGAGCTATCTTATCTCCACAACCCTGTTTGGGAAAAATGTTAGTGACCACTTTTTTCTCTAAAATTCTTAAAGGAAGATAATTTTTTTTTTTTTTTTTTTTTGAGACAGGGTCTCGCTATGCAGTTGAGGCTGGTCCTGAGCTCACTTTTGTAGCCCAGGCTGGTCTCGAACTCGCACCAATCCTCCTGCCTCAGCCTCCCGAGTGCTGGGATTACAGGCGTGAGCCACCACGCCCGGCTTTAAAGGAAGATAATTGATTACCTCTGAAGGTTGCTTAATAGTTCTAGAGATGCTGAACTAAAAGTGTTTCTCAAAAATAGTAATTTTTTCTTCTGGAGCATAATTTAAAAGATTGTTGGCCATTTAGGTTTTCAGAATAAAGTTTCATATTTCCTTATTACTTGGCCTAAGTAGCCTGTTTTCCTTTTTCTAGCATGGTTCAGGATATCCTGAGCATTATGGGTTAACTGTTGCTGATTTTTCTCTGGTTTTCAGTTCAGACTGTGGTGTAAGTCAGAGGACTGGAATTGAACTTGAGTATCAGGACCAGATTGCTACTGCGTCTGATGATGTGACATTAACCTTTCAAGCAGCCAAAGAACGCTTTGGACTCTTACTATACCTATAAATTGTAAGGCACATAAATAACGTACAAGTTTTGGTCCTTGTGGTTCCAGGCTGAAAATACTCCTTCAGTAGATGGTTTTGGTGACTTGATTCTGTTGGTATCCCAGCAGTGGTGGGAATTTGGAGACTTCATTATTTGCTTTCTGTGAATTATCTACCTTGGACTTAAGATAGTTTATTTCTAGGGCCTTGGCACTCAACCTAGCAAAATCATTTCTTTTTGCTACCTATATTAGTACATTACCTTACCAGAATGTCAGACTTGAGAGTTATGTATGCCAGGTGTCGTAGATTTTTTTTTTTCATTGCTACAGGGTTTTTTATTTGATTGATTGATTGATTAATTGATTGATTGTACCAGGGGTAAAACTCTGAACCTTGTACTTGCTAGGCAGGCGCGTATGCTACTGAGCCATCAATACTGTTGTAAGTTTAACCTGATTTGAGAAGTTGTCATAAATACACAAAATTCACATTGGTATAATGAGATAATTTAAATTGTATGCCCTAGAGGCACATTTATTTGGCATGGTGGTAGTCTTTTGTAGAATTTTTCATTTGCTTAGAGATTGTGCCTGTTGTTCATTTTGTGAACAGCTCTTAAAGGCATTGTGTGAGGTACTTGGGGCTATCTAAAATTAGAATCTATTCGCAATTCTTTTTTTTTTTTTTTTTTTTTTTTTTTTTTTTTTTTTTTTTTTTTTTTTTTTTTTTTTTTTTTTTTTTTTTTTTTTTTTTTTTTTTTTTTCCTATTTGGAATTCTTAAAAGGTACAAAGAAGGCCCACTCAGCAGCATAAGCACTTACCTGGCAAGTATAAGGTTCTGGGTTTAGTCCCAGGTTCTACAAAAAAGAAAAAAAGGTTTAAAGAACTGTAATATAGCAAAGTATAAAGTGAGTGGTTTTTTAAAAAAGAGCTGTGGGAATTCAGAAACAAAAGATTGGTTAGAATTAGACAAGTCCCAAAAATTCTCATTTTCATAGCTGCCAAGAAATTGCTGTAAGTGGCACATTATGAATCGTTGGAAGTTGATTTGTCCTGCGGTCGTGGCCCTGGTTCTTCTAGTCAACTGCTAGGTTTTGAACAAAGGTAGAAATCCAAATTTATTTGTAAGCTCTCCCTACTTGAAGTTTGAGGTAATATTTACTTACAGCTGGATTTAGAACTTCCAGATAATGTAACCAGGAAATTTGTGGAAAAGGTGGTTTTACAAGTAATTTATTGGGATTTCAATAGCACATTCTGCCAAAATTTGTGAGTTGGTGATTTAAGTTTTGATGTACGGATACTTGAACTCAGTGCCTTCAAACCAAGTTACATCTCTCCCCCTTTCTCTTACTCCCCCTTTTCTGAGACATGGTCTTGCCAAGCAATCCAGGCTGGCCTTAAACTCACTATGTAGCCTAAACCTGCAGCCACTTTGTAGGGACCATCCTGCAACCTTCTGAGTGTTGAGATTACAGGAGTGAACCATCACACAAACCCCAGCCCTTTGGTTGGTTGGTTGGTTGGTTGGTTGGTTGGTTGGTTGGTTGGTTATCTGTCTGTCTGTCTGTCTATCTATCTATCTATCTATCTATATTTATCTATTTATTTAGACAAGTCTTGCATAGTTGCCCGGATAGGGTTTGAAATACTGATCCTCCTGCTTGAGTTTCCAAAAAGTGTATTAACACATCTACCTATATGGTATAATTTACATATCTTCTTAGTTTCATAGTTTGATAAAAGTTGACAGATCTATACAGTTATATAATTAAATTTTTATCAACCCCAGAAAAATTATCTTGGTCTTTTTTTAGATAACATCTTCCCCTTTAACTTGGCAGCCACAGAACTTCTTATTACTTTAGCAGTTTTTAGAAGTTCATAAATGGAATTGTGTTTTGTGGCTAGATTCTTTCGGTGTAATGCTTTTAAGACAAATTTAACAGTGAATTCTTACTAGTAATCCATTATCTATATACTATATTTATGCATTTCCAGTTTTTGTAAGTAGACTTTTCTTTTGACCATTACTAGTAAATCTGTTTGCATACAAGTTTTATGTGGACATGTTTTTATTTCCCATGGGTAAATAATGGAATCAAGATTGCTGGATTATATGCTAAGTGCATGTTTAACTTTATGCCGACTGCCAAGTAGTTTTTCAAAGTGCTCTTCCATCAGCAGTATTGTGTCTCTCTGCTCTGCATCCTGGCCATCATTTTGTAATTGCTGCTTTCATTTCAGATTCTAGC
Organism: Myocastor coypus; assembly: GCA_004027025.1. Taxonomy (NCBI): domain Eukaryota; kingdom Metazoa; phylum Chordata; class Mammalia; order Rodentia; family Myocastoridae; genus Myocastor; species Myocastor coypus. The sequence goes on from PVJA010000700.1 coordinate 48,489, forward strand.
CCTTTTAGTAGGTGTGTAGTTTGCTACATTAGGGTCTGCTTTCATTTCACTTCTGACTAATAACTCTTGGATATCTTTTTAGGTGCCAGTTTGCCTTAGGTATGTCTTGGCTTAAGTAACTGGTAACATGTTAACCCTTTTACTGTCGAGTTTCAGTTCTTCATGTAATCTGTAGTATTGTATATTTTGGATCCAAGTCTTTATTATGAGGTAGGTGTTTGGCAAATGTTTTTCTGAGGTACTGCCTTCCCTTTTCCTCAAAAAGGAGGAGAACTTCTAATACTAGTGAAGTCAAATTTATCTTGTTGTGTTAAGTGGTTTATACCATTTGTGTTAGGGCTACTTTGGGTTATGAGGTACTAAGACTGCTAAATGTCCATTTGGGCCAACACATGTTGTATCCTCAGAGTGAGCAGGTGAGGCTGTGACTTAGTCAGGTTGGGATTGAGTTACACAGGACTTTGAAGTTTAAGACTAATGGTGGATATAATTCAATACAGAAGATAAACTGCAGAAGGGAGGAGCCAGTGAAGCCACATAAGACAGATACCATAATGACCCAGAAGGTGAGTTTGAACCCAATAGGCACAGAAGTGCAGAGAAATGAGATAAATTAACAGAGTAAAGCAAAATTCATCACATTTGGCTGGGTGATGTAGGATGCATATGAACGTGCTGGTTGTGTGTCTAGGCTATGGCTTAGTGTTACTGGGACTAGTTGACACCCCAAGTGAAAAATGGTATAGATTACAAGTGAATAATGTTTCATAAGGAAAGTGGTCAGAGGTAAGACCAGAAAACAAACCATTTTAGATCAGCTTCATGCTGCGGAGAGTGGAAGTTGTAAATGCAGAGGGCCTTTCTATCTTACAGTTTGGTCGTTAACCAGCCAGTTTATAGAGAGGTTCAAGTTAGAGGCTATGAGTGGGCATTGAAAGGGCTATTAAGAAGATAGTGATCACTGGGAATGTGGTCCAGTGGTATGCTTGTGTACAGAAAGCCCTGAGTTCAATCTTCACCAAAATAGGGCCTCCCACCATGACCCTCCTGGGATGTTTCAAGGCAACTACAGCCAGCTTTTACAAATGGAGAAAAAGCCCCACGAGATAGCTCAGCGGACTAAGCACCTGCACCACCTCCTGGTTCGCTGAGCCAGCAACTGAGTTTTAGCGTAGTGGTGCTAGGTGTAATCCTAGCACTGGAGAGGCTGAAAATGGAAGGGTCACTGCAAGTCTTAACTGCATAGGGGGAGACCCTGTGCCAAAAATACATGCAAAACAACAAAAATGGAGAAAAGTAGTTTTCAAAACATGTTTAGCAAGGGTAGGTGTACATGAAATTTAACATGACATAGTAATTTTCATTGGGGTCATGACTGCTCTCAGGTGGGTATGTGTTCAGATTGCAATCACTTTTGCTGTCAGCTTAAGGAATGAATAGGTAAACAATAGAGTAAAAAATTTAAAAATACCTAGTGTGTCACCTCATTTAATCTCCAGTCTCAGTTCGGTGTAGTAATAAAACTGCAGCAGACTGGCAAAATATTTTACATTCTTAGCTTTGTATTCAGCTTTTTTGTGTGGTCATTACTTGCCAAAATTCCGTCTTGTTTTTGGTGGCTTGAAATACAGTTTATATTTCATTGCCTTGTTCACCTTCTCTACTCAGGAGTGGCAGTAGTGATGACTTTCAAGGTATATTTGAACTTTAAATATGAAACTCAACTTCCGCCTTTTACACTTAGTTACCTTAGTGATGTAGTTTCTTTCCTGAAAAAGTCATAATCTCTCTTCCCCCTTCTCATTCTTTCTGTGGACCTTGAAGTTTTCATTGTAATTTCCCAGACATCACAAGAATGAGATTATTATTCCTTAGTTGTCATTTCAAGAGAGATCGTATATATGTTGATGTAGCTATGAATATGACTGGAAGGTTGACTGAAACGTTTTCCCTTCCCTGATCATAGTTGAAACCTCAAAGGAGATGTCCAGAAAAGGTGTGCTGGGGCTGGAGAGATAGCTCAGCTATCTAAAGCGCCTGCTTGGGCAAACTTAAGCAACCTCAGGGACCATGGTTCAATCACCGGCATCACGTGCTGCGTCAGCCCTAGCCCCAGGGCAGGCTGAGCCAGCCATAACATAAGTAAATAAAAAATTAAAAAAGAAAAAAAGGTGTGTTGAAGGAACTCTTTTGCTTTTCATGAAGAGCCTATATACCATTTATAGATATTTTGGTAGTGGGGATCGAACTTAAGATCTTGCCACAGGTGTTTATGCCACTGAGCCATCTCCCCAGTCCTTACAAACTATTTAAGAGATCACAGTAGTGTGGTACCTTTGATCCACCAAAATATTTGTGTACCAGGAAGATTACAGATGCTACGGGTTTTCTTAAGGTTTCAGTTTAAATTTTCAGGGAAAGGGCCCAGTGGGATGGCTCAGTGGTCTAAAGTGCCTGCTTGGGAAAGCTTGGGCGGCTTCAGGGACCGCAGTTCGATCCCCGGCACCACATGCTGTGCCAGCCCTGCCGTCAGGGCGCGGGCTGAGCCAGCCATAAAAATGAGTGAATAAGCAAATAAAGATTATGAAACAAGAAAAACATAAATAAATAAAAAATAAAAATAAATTTTCAGGGAGAGGCCATATTTGTTTTGACTTCCATTTGATTTCTGGAGAGAGTTTTTGGTCAACTCAGCCCATCAGGGCCACATAAGGATTTGAACTCTGACCTGCAGCAGCTCCTTTTGTTTTTCCATGAAGAGAAAAGTAATTTTAATTGTTATAGTTAAGAGCATTAGCTTGTTGATTCTTGCAAGTGCCACTGATACTTTTTCTATACATGAGATAGAGGAAGTTATAAAAAATCATTTTCATTAGGAAATAGTTACTAGTATTTGCCACATTTCACTTAGTTGCAGTGTCATGTATTCCTATCATTGAGTTAAATCTGAACCATATAAAGACCCACGGGGTCATGGATCTAGTTTTTCGTAGTCATGGAGTTTTCTCCAGGTTTTCTACATCAACTTTGTAGTTAGCATTTACATTTTTGCTTTTTGCTGGAAAACAGAAAACTAGAAAAACTTTCTAAGTGGCCGTTCATCACTTTTACCCCCATTTGTTTCCAAGTTTATCTACTTTTTATTCTGGCATGACAGTCCTGATTCTTCACTGTTAGTGCACTGAAGCATTTGCTTGTGATAAGTCCTTGGCATTGAGGCAATCCTGGGCCTGGTTCTAGGGGTGAAAATCAACAGTGACAGCCTAGTAGCATTGGCATACATTTTACTGGCTAGTAGGCTAGTTGCCTTCAGACACTGTTGTTTTGAGGGAGGCAGTTTAATAGCATTGCTTCTGTTTAAGCGTTTGGAATCCACAAGTGTGTGAATGCTGTGGGTGGAGTATTGCCATTACTTAAAAGATTTTGATTTCTTAAATGAGTTTTCTCTTAAGTTCTACTTTACATCAAAAGTTACTTGAAAAATGTCACTGTGTGTGTACATGGAGAAAATTAATCTAGCAATGTATGTAGATCCAGTGATTGTAAGAAATTGGAAACATGCAGACACTTAAGTGACAGTTGATTTATCCCCCATGACCTTCACCTCATTGTGTTAAAATAAAACAATCTGGAATAAAGGATTTGTAATTTTTTAGCTGTGTCATTTCTACTTGAGGGCTTTTGCTGTGTGAAGATTAGTTTCTGAGCATCTCACATTCATGCTTACAGCCTCATTGCTCCTTGCAGCATAAACAATAAACAAACACTCAAACCACTAAGCATTTACCAGGATACTCGTGGAGGAAGCTCGCAGCCATTTGAGCTAATTTTTGCATGCTTTGTCAATTCAAATTTTCTACTAGGTTGAAAATCCACTTTGGTTTGCAGTGGTGGTGGGTTTTATCCTCCGATGAATCAACCTTTTCGATTTTAGAAAGAGAAGAGTTTTAACCTTTGCAATCATGTAGCACTTTAAAATTCCAAGTAAGAATCTGATTCCTTGATTCTTAAAATGATACTGTGTGTTTTGTTTTTCTGTAATGGGAGGGACAAGTGGGTAGTTACTTCCTTTTGCAATTGAAATGACTGTTGTAAATCAGAGGAAGTGCTGGAAGGAACCCCAGGAGTCATTGATTTCAAATGTGTGCTTTCAGAGAACTGAGCAAGGCCCAAAGACAACTTAAATTCTGTTGAAGGTCACCCAGTTTGTTACTTGTTCCAAGTGAGAGCTTTTTCACTCTGCAGTATATTCCTAGTGGGTTTTATAATCCCACTTGGTTCCTGCTTTCTCCAAATAAGAACTTTTGAACTGTGCCAATGGCATTAGAGTATCAGGGACATAAACTTGATGGCTACAAAGAACATCTTTTTCCCACTATTTTAGTGATTCAAGTAGAGGAGGACGTTTTCTTTGCTAATTTCAGAGTACTTTTCCCTAATCATTTGATTAGCTTTTGATGAAGCTGTGAAATCCTAATTTTTTTTTTTTTTTTTACAACTAAAAATGAAGTTGTTTTTTCATTAAATTTGCAGGTACTGGATAACTATATTTTTTTACTTTAAAAATATTAAATTTTAAAAATACATTTCCAGTTCTGATTTATCCATGCTGTTTGTTTGGACACAGGTTTTCCATTGTTGTTCAGTACTGCTGAGTTCTTAAAATGCTGTGTTGATCTGTCCTGTGCAGCTGCCTAGCCAGAGCAAATGAAGCACTGATGCTGTGCAACCCAGAAGACTAGGACTAGGACTTGAGAAGTGATGACGCTCTGGGCACACAGTACCATGTGTGTGTGTTCAGGGGTATCCACAGTGTCCACTGAGCTGTACAGCATGTTCAGTCTACCCCACCCCAGCTGGTACAGAGATGACCCCTACCAGTGTAGTGTGTAGCGTGTGGCCTAGGCAGGTGTGAGAGCATACCAAGTCACAACCTAACTTTTCACTGCCATTTGTGTATGCTCTATGTATTTGAAAAGAGTACAGCCTTTGCTTTCTCATCTCCTGTGTTCTGGTGCAGGACAGCTTTCACAACTGGTTGAGAAGTTAACCATTGCTTGTCTTTAAATCAAGAGGAAAGATTTGAGATCACACCATTGGACTGTCCAGTGACTAAGTACTGGTAGATTAAGATGATTTGAGAGTTGCATAAGCTTTCCTTGATTTTGAGACTCTGCACCAGCTCATTTTCTATCCTTTAGCAAATCTCGCATCAGTTGTGCTGTCATAATTAAGTGAGGTTCCCTAAGTTGTCTCTCCCTGAGGCCTGGCACCAGTGGTCAGCCTTTGGAAGCAGAGCATCCCCATGGGAGTTAAACTAAGTGGCATGAAGACAGTTTCTTAGCTCTGTTTCAAACTTGATCTTAATAGTGAAAGAAGTAGCTGAAGTTCCGAGCCAGAGGCCCACCCACAAGAGCACACACCTCTGAGCTGTCCATTCCCAGGGTATTGTCTGTACGATGGCAGTGATGAGCCACTCCTTGCTCTGTGTCCTTGCTGACTGCTGAGATTGTTCATTCCCTCGTCTTCTACAGAAAGCGAAAGTGATGTCTCCTGCCTTATCCAGGACTCAGACTAGGAAATCAGACTGAAGAGAAGCCATGCTTTTAGCCCATTCTGTCACCATAGAAAGTTGTGTGAGAGACCCATGCTGGATTGCTTTAGGAAAAATTTTAAAACATGATTACTCTCTAGGTACAGCTTTTGACCTGAGAAATAATATAGTTGGGCTTTACTTGGGGGCAGCTATCTACAAAATGAGAAATGTATCAAAACGAAAACCCCACTAGAAGACAGACACTCAGGTCAAGGGCAGCAAGTCTCGCAGCAGGTGCCTCCCAAAGCATTTGGCAGTTACCCAAACTACATTCGGTTCTTGCTGTTTTTGTTGGTGTTTACTGACAGCTCACAATTGAATTATCACTTTCAATGAGTTAATTGCTACCTTGGTACTATGAGCAGTTGGGTAATCAATGTGACAAAGACTGGACTGTAAGATCTCTGGTAGGTACTCCATATGTTTGGTGGACTTGCCTTGTGTGTCCCCCAGCAATTCCCATGAGTTTGATCAGGTCAGATAACTGAGTTTAGGCCAGCAGGACTGGGCAGAAGTGACATGGACCACATCTGACTAGAAGAAAGCTCAACAAACAGTTCACCATGCACCCTGCTCCTCTGGAAACTATTGAGGTGCTGCTTGCTGATCAAAGCTTCTGGCTGACCAAAGAGAGTAGAAAAACAAGAAGCCAACCTAAGTTGTAGGAGCCACTGAGGTTTAGGAGCTATTTGTGTTCCCCATCTTGACACATGGAGGTCTTAAGGCAGTATTGAGCTCTCGATCCTTAATCAGCAGGGCTTATGGCAAGGGTACGTTTTTCAAGGATGTGTCTGTGCCAAGTTCCGTATCCAGTAATTAATGACCAGTCATAGAAAACGGTAGAAATGGGAGGTTCAGTTACTCTGCTCCTGGTGCAGTGCTGGGCCAAATATGTTTGCACAAATAAGCTCATTCAATCCTAACAACCGTGGGAGTCGCCCACCATATTTTCCCTTTGTACACTATAGGAGGTAAAGTAGAGAAATAGTAAATATCCTAGGTCACGTAGCTTGCTAATAAGTCGGTGAAATCATTTCACGAGCTCTGAGGGCTGCAAATTGGTACGTTGGTATACAATGCTGGTTTCAGCTTAAACCGCCAGCTTTCACACGAGCACCTACTTGCTGAAATTCAGTTGCTCAGTATGAGTGAGTCGTACTCATTCGGTGTTGGAAATGGGAAAGGGGCATGTCCACTGCAGCTGGACCTTTCCGATGACGTTTATTTATTTTTAGGTGAGGGTTTGACCTTTCAAAATAACCTCAACTTTGCAAAAGGTCACCCTGAAATGCCACATTGTGGATTAACTGGCTTTGCCTGGTAGGCCCATTTTTGGTAGTTTGGAACTTAACTCCTGTTATTGGGGACTTGGGTGGACTGTATTTTATCAAAGCTCCTTGTTTTATTGCTTGATTTCCTGGTATATATCATAATGTGTTCTCTTAGAAAAGGAAAAGCCCTGGGAGATTAAGCTGATGTGAGTTTTCAGAACACTACACCTTCTGGGGCTGGTAGAATAGGCGCTTGTGGGCCTGAGTTCAATCCCCTCTCCCACAAAAAACACAAACAAAAAAACCACTACACTTCCAAGTTTGGAGTTTCTAAAAAACTCTTGCCAAGCCAAATATGCTCATGGGAGTTGGTATCTTTTAATTGCTTAAGATTACCCTTTACCACACCTTATGAATGCATCTTAGCTTACTGTACAGTTGTATTAACTCACCTTTATGCATTTCTGTCACAGGCATAGAATGAGGGTTAAGCAATTTACTGATATTTCGAGAGATGTGTTATTCCACTATTAAAATAGTGGTCCTTAATTCAGCCCACCACCCCAGACCAATTAAATCACATTCTTAATTTTAGGTCCAGGTATGGAGATATGGTCCCACTTGATTCCAGCGTGAGCCCCGAGCTGAAAGTTCTGGCATTAAAACATGAGTTCCAGTGTTAGAGTTTGGTTCAAGTTTGGGGTTCACTGAGGAAGTCACTTCACCTCTACTGGTTCCGTGATCTGTAAAATAGAGATAGCATCTATCTCACACATGTTTTGTATATTTATATGTCATTTATCATACACTTTTCAGTAAGTTATGATTTGCTTTAAATAAGTAGAAAATACCTGTCATAGGTTAGATCCGAGAATGCCTTTTTTTTTCAGCAGAGCAAACTCAACCTCGGCAAGGTTAGAGAAGCTACTGCTGACGTGCTTTTATCTAGGCCCGACAGGCTGATTTCTTTCCCACCTTTCCGTGTTGGCAGCATTTCTTCCAGTTGGCCAGTGCAAGCAAGCAGAGTGGCATCCGCCGGGCTGTGAGTGCCGACCGCCTGGCCTCCTACACAGCTGGGACTTTGCTCGAAGCCTGTGCTTCCTTTTTACCGTGAAGGTGTTGGTGCCAGAGCTCAGGGCCTAGGGGAGCAAAGGGCCTTTGTCTGATATGCTGGCCTGGGCCTCCGGGAGGGTGCAGTGAAAAGGTGAGACGTGGTAGTGAGCCAAGTGCAGTTCAGACCCTGGCTCCATGCTCTCGCCGAGTAGTTTTACATCTCAGGGTTGTTTACTACATTTGTTCAGGGGTGCTGATGCCTGTTCAGGCTTGGGTAGGTCTGATTTTTCAGTCCTGTGACCTTGGCATACTGTTCCATACTATAAGGTGTGGTGATAACAGCACCTACTACACGGCCCTCGTGATGATCCAGTGAGATTACTACTAAAACGTTGAACCTGTGCCTGGCTTGTGCTCAGCAGAGTAATGGTGGCCACCATTGTCCCTTGGTACAGGAAGTTGGCAGTGTCCCCATTCCTCTGTGTTAGATGTGAGGAGTTGGACCATGTTCCCTCCTTATCGCAGTTGTGTAAACTGAGACCTTAACAGGAAAAATGCTTTCTAGAGCTCTGTCCTTGGCACCTAAACTTCATTTCCTTGTGGGCCTTAGTTGCAGGGGGTTGAGTTAATCATCTGAGTCATCTGATAAATGGCACTGTTTGCGCAAATAAAGTCCCTCTGACAGAGCATAGCAAGCTGCGTGGCTGCACTCCAGCAGAGCCTCCCTTCTGGAAACAGGCTAAGGGTGGTCGACCTGAGCCATAGGTGTCTGAGCTCTGCTGTCAGGTAGCTTTGCTGGGGTCCATGTGAATATTCTGGATTTTTTTGTATCCTTTCAAACAGTATTTTATTTTGTAGGGATGCACCTCAAATTTACATTGTATATCATTTTGTTTCTTTGGTTTTCTCCATGGGACGTCTAGAGATTCCTTCCTGCCATGAGTACATCTAATCTGCTGCTTCTGATTGCCACCTCCCCACCCCCACCCCCCCCGACCCTGTCTTGCTACCCAGGGAGGACCACAGCACATGTCTGCCACTCTCCCTTGCCACACGCCAACCTACAGCGGCAGCTCCTTGCTGTCTTCTGTTCTCTGCACTAGATTCTTGAGTGGCCCCATATTACTCCCCTGGCTGGCATCCCAGGGATCCCTGTAGCTACACTGCCATCAGTGGGTTCTGGGCCACTTGCTAGCTTTTACCAAGTTAATTTCTCATTGTTCTCATTTCCATTTCTGTGCTGCTAATGAGTTTGACCATGACTTCATTTGCATTTAAGTCTCCAGTTTTCTCATTGAATGACCAAATTCCTTTTTTTAAGCCTCAACTAGCCCTACCCAGATCTGAGACTTGGGTAGAAATTGCCAATACACACAGCATAGATTTTCTATAGTGCACCCCCTGCAGCACCCACTGCTCTGCCTGTCATCAGTATTTCGCCGACCTGTGACAACCTTTCTACCACACATTTTTAATTGTCATGGGAGTCTCAAAGCCAGACACCATGTGTGTCATCCCAACTAGCCTAATTAACCACTGTCCCTTCATGTCCATATTCACATGTGTCTGGCTGGTGGTTTCCATGCGGTGTCCTTCAGCTTGTCGCGGAACCTCATGCCTGGCTTCTAAGCTGCAGTGCTGTATCTGTCTACCTCAGTGGCCTACAGCTGCCTGACCTTCCCAGGCTTACCTGTTGTGACTCTTCTGCCACCCATTTCCTGGCCAGTGGACTGCAAAGATGGAGGGTCCAGTAAGATGACTAATCAAATGCTGACCAGCATGGTAGGCTGCGTAATGTCTCCCCAGAGTGGTTTGTGTTATCCTTGAAACCTGTGATCCTGTTATCTTCCATTCCAAGAGACTTCCCACATGTGATTAAGGGTCGTAAAATGAGAACATTACCCTAGGTCATTTGATAGGACCACTATAATCAACTGGATCCTTTGAGAGGCAACAGTAGGCTCACAGAGAGGGAGATACGATGACAGAAGCTGAGAGGAGAGTGATATGAGGAAGGGACCACAAGCCAAGGAATGCAGGTGGCTTTGAGAAGCTGGAAAGGACAAGGAAACCCATTCTCTTCTAGAGCTTCCAAGGGAATGCAGCCTTCCTGATGCCTTCTCTTCAGCCTGCAGACCTATTTTGGGCATCTGACCTCCAGAGCTGTGAATTAATTTGTCTTGTCCTGACACTAAGTTTGTGGTAATTTGTTACAGCAACAATAGGAAATGAATACAACCTATATTTCATGCTAGGCGCACCAGCTGTAAATCACTGTGGTAATGCCTGCTAAATGAAGTGTTTCTGAAATGTTCCACGCCCCAGATACCCACATGGCCTTCTTCCTCGCCCTTTTTACCTTCTTGAGTCTCTGTCCAAACACGACTCACCCAAGTCTGTTTTTTTGGGTTTTTTTTTGGTGAGACCAGAGTTTGAACTCACGACCTTGCACTTGCCAGGCAGGCACTTGTGCCACGGACCTATCTATAGGCCCCCCAAGTCTGTTTTAAATAACCCATAATCTGTTAGTCTGTTCCCTGACCCTGATTTGTTTTTCTTTGTAGTACTGATAACCTGACATTAATATACAAGTGCTTATTTTGATTTATGTATGAGACCAACAGACTAACTTTTGGTCAGATTCTCACCAAGAGCTTGTGATAACAGTCCTCTGACTGAAACGTTTCCTAAATGACATTTCACTTCCCTTGTTAGTGTCCTTTGTATATTTCTTCTTAAAAACTTTCAGTATAACAAGGACACTGCTTATATCGTGGCATGCTTGAAATGTGGCAGGTTGTCAGCAAGAAATCGGAAGTCATTCGACTCTGCAAATGGGAAAAACAAGAGCCCCTGGTCCAAAGCCAATAGCTTTTTAAAACCATAATTGTAGGGATTTGAGCTGCTGCACTGGGCCAAGGGCAAAGGTGAACCACTGGCTATGCGTGCATGGTACACCTGGGCTTCCTGAGAGGAGCCGAGTCCTGTAGGGTGTCCTGAGGTGATATTGAGTCCTAATTCATCATCCAGGCTAGCAGAGCTGTGGCATTGGATGCTGGATTCACTCTGCTTTGCAATGTGACGGCTGGAACTTTCTTTCTTATTCCTTGGTGTGGACCTAAACTTCCAGAATGTACCAAGACGCTGATGAGTTTGTGGTAGTATTGGACATCACACAACCTACCATGCTGATCCCAAGAACCTGGCTTTCCTGGCTCCGTGACAAGGCTACCAGGCTCCTGGTGGCTGTGCCAAGCCCTGTGGGTCTAGCATGTAAGCCTGAGGCTTTTTCTCTGTGTCCAGGTTGGTCTTGAAGAGTTTTGGGCCCCAGGAGCAGCCCTGAAGCAATGGGGATGAGAGGCAGTGGATGATGTCCAAGTCCCACACGTGTCCCTAGCAGGTAGCATGCCTGCAGCCCTACAACCACTTGCTGGGTAATTCTCCTATTGGCTTCGGTCATTATACTGGGCTCACTTCCCTGCTAGGGTTTCCAGGGACCATCTCAAAGCAAATACTTGCACTGACCAAATCTTTGTCTCGGGGGCTTGCTCTTGGGGAGTTCCAAACCTGAAATTGGCTCAGGACTTCCCCTTGACCAAATTTGTTCCATGGCTTCTGTCTACACTGGTGTCTGCATCTTCAGCACAGGCTGTCAATGTGGAATAGTGCCTCTGTGTCCTGTGCCTGCTCAAGTCCTACTCATCTTCCAACTGCCCTTTCCCTTTCCCTTGACCTGTCCTCACCTCGCATCCCCACTCTGGGTCCTCCTTTCCTCAGCAACTACTGGTATCCGTCATTGTGTTTGGTACCTAGCCACTGCCTGTAGTGATTCTAACCTTATTCAGCTGGTGATGATGTCATTCCCTCTGAGGCTATGCATGTTCATACCTGGATGTTTTAGTTTCTTTTAGAAACTATTAGTTTGTTTTACCTAATGACTAAAGTGTCCAGAAACAAGTATTGTATCAGTTTTAAAGACCTTCATTACAGAAAGTAACATCGAGCTCAAACAGTGTCAAGCAAAAGTGGGCATGTATTGGTGTATAGTGGACAGCTCCAGGGGTGTGTTGGTTCATGCAAGACCCAATCGAGGCCCAGCTGTGGAACTCAGTCCTTCCCCTCCTGTGTCCTCTGTTGTACTCTCTGCTGCCATTGTTTTGGGATTCCTTTCATGGAACCCTAGCAATTACCAATCTCATTGCCACCTGTACTGGTTGAAAAATCCTTAGCCGGGTGTGGTGGTGCATGCCTGTAAGTATTCCCACATATGCGAGGCTGAAGCAGGAGGATTGATGCAAGTTGAAGACCAGCCTGTGCTGCAAAGTGAGCTCAAGGCCAGCCTGAACTGAACAGCAAGAGAGAAAACCCCAGTGCCCTTCCTAGATCATCTGGGATGCTTTGCTGGGAACCATAGTCCCTGGGATCCAGTCACAGCTAGAGCTGCTCCAAGTGTCCATGCAGAGTGGGTCCTGCAGGTCACCTGGGAGGACAGAAGCGCATAGTGGTGTGGAGCCCACGTGACTCATAAGACCTGAGAACCATGTGTGTGGTTCCTCAAAGGAAACAAGACTGCCATTGTTGCAAGCTGGAGCCAGCTGGTGTGGAGCAGAGCAGTTCACCTTGTGGTGCCTGTTCCTCACAGGTAACATGGCAATACTAATAGTAGTCTCTGCTGCAAAGTGTTCATACGTCTTAATCCTGGCAGGTTGGTATAACAACAACATACCATAGTTTGGGTAGTTTCTAAACAAATTTCTCAGTTTTGGAGCCTAGGGATCAAGGCAAGTATCTCCTCCTGTGTCTTCCTATGGTGCAGGGCAGAGTGGGCTCCCTGGGACCTCTTATGTAAGGCCTAGGGCCACACATGGGAGCAGCCACTCTTGTGACCTAGTCCTGCCCACTAAGTCCTGCCTTCTAAAACCAGCAGCTTGTCAGTTAAAAGTTTTAGCCTCACAATTTCGGGGGATACACACTCACTCAGAGCAGAGCTTAGGGTTAGCACAGCACACTGAGAACAGCCATTGCTGGATGCATGAGACATATGTGCTCTGTGCTTGGAATTACTACAGCAAGCTCAAGACATTTTTTATTGCTTTTGTAGAGGCTCTGCTTCCCATCAGTTCCCATTGGAACTGCTTGGTGGCCAAGGAGAGGCTGACTTGCTCACTGTCAGGGACTGACCTTGCTTCTGCATGGCCAGGAGTAGGTGCCCCTTTATGTTTTATGCCCCTCATTTATGTCATCTAAGTTCCTGTTTCGCCACCTAGGTCTGTTGATTTTCCCGTCTGTGTTGCATGCATCACACCTTGAAGTTAGGTATCATCTGTAGCCTCCAGCTTCGCTTCTTAAAAATCCAGAAGAGGATCAGGGATTTAGTGGTGTGGTGCCTGACTGACAAGCATAAAGTCCTGAGTTCAATTACCAGTAAAAGCAGTCCAGAGGAACTTCATACGCCTGGCAAGCAGAATCTTACGGTCTTCTCTTTCCTCCGGTGCTTTATTATTGTACGGTTTACGCCACATCCAACAGCATGGATTTTTAAAAAAATTTATTTTAACCACTTGTATCACTGCAGTCACGCTGAAATGTTCAACTTGGTTTTCATAGGAACAAACACTATCTTCCTACTGGTTTTAAATAGGTTTCATGAAATATAATTAAACCATGGAAGCAAATCAGTATAGATTAGAGCAATGTTCCCTGAGGACAAGGTTTCCCTTCTCAATTACTGTCGATTCCAGACTTAGAATCATATGTATACATCACAGGTGCTCACATAGCTATTGAACGAATGACAGACACAACTGATGGAACCCAGGTAGAAACTAGATATGGTTGTGTGGGGCCTGTCCGCTTTGAGCCTTTCCCGGGCTGTGGTCACCCCCAGTGTGATCTACAAGGTCAACATGGCTAACAGTTGATTGGGGGTAGTTGGTTACACCAGCGACTATCACACTCTGTGTAATATATGTAGAGCAGTGGCTCTCAACCTCTAATGCCATGACCCTACAATACAGTTCCTCATGTTGCGGTGACCCCAAACCAAAAAATAATTTCGGTGGCTACTTCAAATTACTAATTCCAATAAATAACATTTCACCATGGCATAGCATGGGTTTAAATATGTATTTTCCGATGGCTTTAGGTGACCACTGTGTTTTGATCGTTTGACCCCTGCCAGGGTCGCAATGCATAGGTTGAGAACCGCCGATGTAGAAGAAAGATCCAGAAGCATCTGTTTCTTTCGATAATCACATGTTTCTCTTAAGCCAAGGATATGCACCTTGCCCTTACTGAAGACAGGGAAGTAGGGAAGTAGAAAGTGAGGTGAGGTCTCCACTCAGCAGGAGATTAGGAAACAGGCCTTAATACCTATTATTTCATAATAAAGAGTACACTCTTTATTATGCATTAAGAGTACAGAAAGCAAAGTTCAGGGAAACAGAGGTAGATTAGGTGCCTGCTTATGGAGGCAGGCAGCATCCCTGAGTGTCCCCACTGTCACTGTCACCTCCTAAATCTCCCCCCCTGCCCCCCAACGAGATCTTTGGAGACAGGGAATTTCTGCCTGCTCAATCAAGATTATGGAAAGAAAATAAATTCACAACATGAAGTCTGCTGCTTAAGGGCATTGTCGCTGTGGCTGTGTCGATTTGGGAGATGTATTTTTATGTTTTTTATCAAAAGATACAAGAGTTTTTCTGTTCTCATCACAACAGGACTCCTGCCCTCGCACAGTGTACCTTCCACCATAGGGTCTAGCGTATGATGGATTCCCCTGCACGTAAGGCCAGGTTTTAGACTGACTGGCCACAGGCCTGAGGTGGCCCTGCCCTCTGAATACAAGCGCGAGGAACAAGAGGGCGTGGCTATGTTCACAAGGACAGCAGCACTGAGGGGCCCAGCTGAGAGCTTCCTTGTGGCCACGGTACACTGTGTGGTGCTTCCTGAAGCACATAAGACCGGTGGGAGCCATGCTCTGCACCAGCCTGATCCACAGATAGATAAAGGATGTCACTTTGGTTGCTTTCCACCCTGGGAATCCATCCTGTTATTTCTTTCCTGTCACCTGCCCCCAGGTAGAGCCATCCACAGATTGCAAGTCTAGGGAAAGCAACATTTTCTTGAGTTCACCTCAGAGATGTTAGAAACAAACTAAAAAGCCAACAATACTGAGCCAGCTGAGTCTTGGCAACTGCTGTGCGCTTTCCTCGGTTCGGTCTTTGCCAGTGCTGTGCCCTCTGCTGGGAAAGTGCTCTTTGAAGCTGCTCCTGCCCTGCCTCAGCTGCACACCAGCTCCACCTGATGTCCAGGGCACATCTCAGAAGAGAGGGAGGCTCCAGCCGGCTTCCTTGCTCCTGCCCCAGGCAGGAGTCCTCTCCTGTGATCCCATACTGCTCGGCCCACAGCTCTGCCACAGCTCCTCACTCACCAGCCACATGATCTGGTCAATCAACAATAGGTTCCTGGTGTGGTCCAGGGGATTCCAAGCCTTTGTAGCAGTGGCCCTGGGGCAAGACACACAGCTTTCATGGCAGCCCCAAATCCACGCTCTTGTACGAGTAGGCATAGCAAACTGAGAGGAACAAGGAACACCAACACGCTTAGTTTGCATGATGCACAGCTATTCATCATTTCTTTTCTATTTATTTAGAAACGCTGCACCTGACCCACTTAGAACTAATTCCACAACATGCCCACACGGTGAGGCTCTGTCGTCTCTCACATCCTTGGGTCTCAGTGCTAACCTGGCATCTGGCCCACAGCAGGCCCTCAGTGCACATGCCAGAGATGAAGGCAGAATGAGGGTGAGGGGCAGGTCGTACTGTCAGCCCCCGAGTGCCCTTTACTCTTTGTCTTGGTTTTTCAGTCTTCATATTTCTTAAAAGTAAGCAACTCCAAGTTGGTCAAAACCCCTTATACTGTATATTTAATAGTGGACAGGTTACTGCTTGGCCCTTAAGCATGATTTGCTTAGAAGCACTGGAGCATCCTGCTGGCTCTTTCCCATCTGGGCAGCACCATGAGATCTGGAGGAAGTGTGTGTCCATCATGGTTTCCTGGAGGCTTTTGCCTTGGCACTGGTCACTTTCCCCAAAAAACTAGTTACATTACCAGGTGTGTACGAGTCCTGTGATGGCTACGTTTATGTGACAGCTTGGCTCTGCTGTTACCCAGATGTGCAAGCAAATGCCATTCCAAAAATTCTGTGAAGGTGATTTATTTGTTTGTTTGTTTGTTTAGTGGAACTAGGGATTGAACTCGGGCCCTTACACTTGCCAGGCAAGTGCTTATTCTACTGAGCTATCTCCCCAGCCCTATGTGACGCTGTATGTTACATGAGATTTATTTCGACAGAATGAATAATGTAACTAACCTTGCATAAAGTAATGTACCTCATCCAATCAGTTGAAGACCAGGAAGGAAAGACAGACTTTTATAGAAGAGAGGCTTCTAGCTAACCACATCAGGACTGCAATGCTAACTCTCTACCGGGTCTCCACCCTACTTAGTGGCCAACACCATTCTCAGACACCCACCTTATGAGCAATATGGATGCCCAGACAGGTGGGGCCTGGGTCACAGGGAGCTGCAAAGCAAGCTGGGAAGGCAGGGTTTCAGGGTCTGTTGTAGTTGGGTTTCCAAGGGACGTCACTTAAAAAAGAGACAAGAATTTCTAGGATTCCTTTAGAAGAGTCACCCAAAGAGTCATACACAAGTGTATGCAGGAGACCTGTCCCCATACTAAAGACATAGCTGAGGGCCTGGATCCCAAGGCAGTGTCCTGTACGAGTCCAGCTTGATGCCTACAGCACAGGACAATGTTTCAGGCAGGCCTGTTCCAAGGATCTGCACTGGGAAGCTACAAGTCTGCCAGCAGGATGAAGGATCTGTGCTAACAGGGGTGGCATCTGCAGTGATGCAGGAAACTGACACTCTGGGTAAGGCCCAGAGCTCCCCAAACAGTGCCACAGCTATCTTGAGCCATAGCAAGGTCCGAACTCTTCCAGAGTTCCTATCAGAAAAGCCAGCACATCAAGCTTCTCCCAGGACACTGAACAGCACGCCATCTTCCCCCCTGGAGACAGGAAGCGATGCTCAAAGTGAGGACCAGAGCTCCTCTAAAAGTAGACAGTACCCATTCTCAGTGGCAACCAGGTCCTGAGCTCCTTCAGTGATGAGAAGAGTCCTGTTCAGGGGCCCGGCAGGATGGCTCAGTGGTCTAAAGCGCCTGCTTAGTAAAGCTTAGGCAGCTGCAGGGACCGCGGTTCGATCCCCGGCACCACGTGCTGCGCCAGTCCTGCCCTCAGGGCAGGCTGAGCCAGCCATAAAAATAAAACAAACAAACAAACAAAAGTTCTGAAACAAGAAAAATAAAATTTAAAAAAATTCTTAAAAAAAAATTTTAAGAAGAGTCCTGTTCATACCAGCAAAGCCAGCATGAAAAGCTCCTCCGGGAGAACCAACAGCTCCCCGTCTTCCTCTCCAGCTCTCCTCTTCATGTTGCTAGCAGCAACCCTCGGGTGGCCCCTTCATGCCCAGCACCCTGCTGAGCCAGGGTCTGGCTTGGGGAAGAGACACATCATGTGAAAGGTATGGTGCTTGGTAGCCAGGTGTTCCACAGGGTCTGGCAGCAAATAAACAGGATGGGTGCCTAATGCGTTCTCACCAACTTCTCTCCCCACGCCTCACCTCTGCTTTCATTTCTCTAGGGTGGGAGGCTGCTTTCTGGCCCAGCCCTAATTCTGAGGCATGCTTCTGCTAAGCCCACACTGTCCCTGTCACTTCTATTCTCATTCATTCATTACAAACAGCATAGACAATGGCTTGTGTGCAGCGTTAGCCTCCTGTTGAAGAACTGCACAGATTGGGACTCAAATCCTAGCCTCCCTCTGAGGAGCTGTGTGATCCAGGACCATGTCCTGAGTATCTAACATCTGCTTTCTCATCTGCCAAATGGGCATAGGTTTGAGGTGAAGATTACATGAGGCAGTGCGGGCGATGCCTTGGCAAATGGCTGGGCTCTTGGGCAACAGCTGTGGTCCTGGGATGAGGCCTAACTTCCTCATACAACAGCTCTTAGAGACCTGCAATGACCACTGCACAATGCCTCCTATACCATTGTAATCCTTGTGGTGTTTTTTTTTTTTTAAACAGGGTCTCATTACACAGCTCAGACTCATAGTGATCCTCCTGTTTCCTGCCTCCTAAGTGCTGGGATTGCAGGCACGAGACACCACACCCTGTCTCCATCGCCTGGCTCAGCGGGCTCTAGAGCGGGCCGGTGCAGCAGACTGGACCAGCCATCGAACCCTGGCCCCTGCGCTTCCTTAATCCGCTGAGCTATATGCCTGGCTCTATCCCTATGGGTTCTGTTTTTCAAATAAACCTGTGTGTCCATCCGGGAGACTGCTGGCTCCCCAGCCTGCACCCAGCCTGCACGGCCCCGTCTTCTTCCTGGCTTCTCTTGCTTTTCAGTGTGCTAGGAGGTGCACCATGGGCCTGCGCTCCCTTCCCTAAAAGCATCTCCTCACTCAGTGTCTTTGCACATAGATCTGTTTCTGGCCTCCTTCTTTCCCACTGCCCTCCTCACCAGCCTCTGTCTTGCCCCGAAAGGTCAAGTCTTGCCCGGCTGTCTCCATCTTGAAACCTCCTCTGGTAGCCCTGCCAGCTAGCATCCGCGCCGGCACTTGATACCTGATGCTGGAGGCACTGCTGGACTTCCGTGGTCTGTGTTTGATTGTTTTTCCTCACATAGGCTTCGGGCCCTTGGAGAACAGAATATTTCAAATGCTTCTTTTGCCTTCTTCAGCACCTATTTTGATATGTTTCCGTACGCTGTCTTCCCTCCCCTCGTCTTCCGCATTCAACTCTGCCTCTCCTCTTCTGAGCGTTAACAGTGTTCCAGCCATTGTGAGAACCTTCATTAGGGACCATCTCCTCTCAGCGCCCAATAACTTCATGGAGATAAGCAATACAGGGGGCAGTGAGACAGCTCTGGAGCCTACAGCGGCTGTTTAGGCAAGCACAGGGAGTGCAGTTCAATCTTCCCACACCACAGGCCATGCCAGCCCTGCCCACAGGGTGGGGTGAGCTGGCCAGGGTGCAGGCATAGTGGTTCATGCTTTTAATCCCAGTGCTGTGGAGGCTGAAAGCAGAAGATCACCATGAGTCTGAGCTGTGTAGGGAGACCCTGCAACAACCAAATTCATTTTTTAAAAAAGTGAGCAATACCATCCCCCCTCTGAACACCTGTACACCTGAACCACAAAGAGCATTCAGAATGTAATGGTCACTGGGTGATTCCAGAGCATCAAACCTTTCTAAACCCCTGCATCGGCCAGCTTCCTGTGCTCGTGACTAAATACTCAGTAAAACAACTTAAAGGGGGAAAGACTTATCCTGGCTCATTGCTCCTGAGGTTTTGCTTCGTAGCCAGCCCTCCAAAGCTGAAACACCCTGGCAGAAGGACATGGCAGGCAAAAATGCTCATCCCGAAGCAACCAGGAAGCAGAACAAGTGAGTGAGAAAAGGGGTCAAGGGTTGGGTGGCCCCATGTCCTGTGCATAGGGGCCGGCCTCATCTGATGAGACCTCACCTCATAATTACCCATTCAGCTAATCCACTGATGACCCAAACATTTCCCCAAAGTCCACAAGCTCTGAACGTATAGGACTTTTGAGGGTTATTCTAAACCTGAACATGAGTACGGCTTAACCACACATGCAGCCCTTTCACCGATCCATCCACCACTCACCCATCCATTGATCTTGACTGTTCTCCCACCTATCCACCCACCTGCCCACTTACCCATCCATCAGTCTGCTTATTCATCCATTGTTTCTCTCATCCATCCATTGATCCTCCGACCCACCCATCCATTGATCCTCTCACCCACCCATCTATCCATCCCTTTACCATCCCTCCACCTAGTCAATCACCCCCTACCCACCCATTGATCTTCCCACCCACACACCCATCCATTCCTTTACTGTCCCCCCACCTAGCCAACCACCCACCCACCCACTCACCCTTACACTGATCCACTCACCCACCCACCCAGGCCCTTGCCCACCCACCTCCACACCCATCTGTTCCTCTCCCTCACCAGTGCTTTCGGCCCCTGCCCCAAGCCCTGCACGTAGGTTCTCTGTATGCAAGCAAAGCTCACAGTCTCATGAGGGGAACAGGTAAGAACCGTGACCATGACAGCACAAACTTTTGTGGAAAAAAGCAAAGGGGGAGAAGCAAGCCAGCAGGGAGGGGGAAGCAAGAAAGGATCATATTTCTCAAACACATAGGTGGTGCCTGATAAATATTAATCGTTTGTTGATGAATTTGGCTCTGTTTGCTCCCCAGGAAAAGCATCTGCTTGTGCAATGAAATGAGAGCGTGGGGGCAAATGTGCTTTGTAAACGCGAACGCCCCTACCCACAAGAGGCACGGAGCCTGCGGGTGCCTGACAGGTGAAACACCGGAAGCGCTGCCTGACACGTAGTAGGTGCTGTAGCCACAGGTGCTTAGCAAAGACGGATGTCACAGGCCCAGCTGGCATGCTAGCCTTGCCATTCTGAAGGAAAGAGAATTCGGTGTTGAGAAAATATTTCCTCTCACCCTTTTCCTTTTCAGCGAGGTACCTGAAGCCAGAGGGAGAACCTATTTCCATGAAAGCCCTCTGCATCCAGCAGCATCGCAGGTGCGTTCTCTCCAACACGCACGAACCCACCATTCCCTCTAGTTTTCTACCACCTATTGTCCCTTTAGCATGTCTCATGAATTTTCTTCCCTAATTTGCTGGACGCTAATGTTGGAAACAAACAGAACGGTGCTTCTGGGTAGCTTCAGACGAGTTTCTTAATTTGTCCAAGGGCTAAGTCTTAATGTTCATACATGAGCAACTAAAGACTGTGAAGATGACGGCAGACAACATACAGAACACTGACCTTTGGTGCCTGTCACGTGGTAGTAGCTCAATAAAACTGGGTTCCAGCTAGGTATTGCTGTTTAGAATGCCCTCCAATTCAGTAGCTTAAAAGACTACTTTACTATAGTGCATGAATATGGAGTGCAGGCATTTAGGGAGATGGTGGCCAAGCTGGCTCATCAGGGCCTACCAGGTCACTTCCATGCTGTGACAGATGGGCTGGCCGCAGGGTGCTGACCGTCTGCTGGACCTCAACCAGGCTCTGTGTGACCGCCTGTCAGGGCTGTGCTGCCTTGCTTCCGGGTGCTGGGTTCCAGAGACCATGCTGGAAGGTGTCGTACCTCTCACGATCCACCCCTCCCATGACGCTGCTGTTGTAATTTTTTGACCAAATGCTTGTCACCAGGAGGACCAGCTCAGATTACAGCAGATGAGGAATCAGAGCCTGACTGTTGAAAAAGCCGCCTTGGGTGTTTTGCGGCCCTGCTTAGTGCACCAGAGCTGCTGCATGCATTTGCGCATGTGCCCTTCTGAGCCCTGAGGTCAGCGCAAGCCTCTGGATCCTGTGAGGCCAGGGGAGCTGCTCAAGGTCAGCCCCTGCCTCTGCTCCAGCCGGGAACAACGGCTGACTCTCCACTTGTCTCTGCTGGTGTCTCTGAACTGGAAGAGCCCAGCTCCAGGCTGCACCCTCTGGCCTGGGGAACTGTAGTTTCTCAGCCTTGTGAGGCAGCCATGGAAGAACCTTTTCTGATGGAGCATGTGTGTGTGTTGTGTGTGTGTGTGTGTGTGTGTGTGTGTGTGTGTGTAAGAGAGAAAGGGAACAGTTCCTGAAGAAACTCACACTTCATGCTGAGATCTAGCTCTGAGCATACTTTCAAGATCAACAACTCATAAAATACAGATTTTTTGTACCCCATGGTGAGAAACATCTTGGCTACAGGTATATTGCGCCTCTGAGTCCTTTCAGGAGTCCCGGATGCTGTGTGGTTCTTTGTATCACAGATACATTAGATTTTTAGATGGTTCTGGGTCTGTTTGTGTTAGATAACCCAGACTTGTCCCGAGTACCTCGCCTAGGTGCAATACGTTATCCAGTGGGGAGCCCCTTTCTTTCCTGTCAGCATGCTCTTTATCTTCCCAGGCTGGTGTTTCCCAAGATGAACATGTGAAACTCCATGTCTGTCACAACCATGGTGTCTAGTAGGCCTGGGAAATGCTGGCTGGCGAGACCAAGCCAAGAAAACTCAGTTCTTGCAGGACTTTCTTGGGACCGTTAACAAACTACTGTGCCCGTTGCGTTCCAGAGAGAACGGATGCCACACCCTCACAGACGCGCATGACCTCGGACTCAGGAGAGCACGTCCCAGGACCTTCGTTCCACGGGACACACCACAACGTTCAGCCGCACACAGATACCCCTTTGGCTCCTAGGGCCATCTGTGGTCTGTTTCACCTTTCCCTGCAGGCAAAGGTGAGCGCTCGCTTCAGACGCGTTGCTCTTTCCCCGCAGTCTGATGGAGTGGCAATGTGATTCTGGGTAACTTAACTAATTCTCTTGAGCCTCCGACTTCTTAGATATAGTACACGATGCCCAGCCCCTATCCGGGACAGTGGAAGGACCGCAGCAGATGGGGCTGGAGGGCGCCCTGTCTGCTTGCTCTCCCTTCCTGGTTCTGGTACTGAGCCACCACAGGGAACAATGTGTGAACGCACTCGCCCCCTAGTGGGCATTTTTGCCTCTGTCACCTGAGCCCAGTATCTTCAAAGAGGACCGGCTATCTGTTCCTGACTGGCTTCTTACTAACTACAGTGAGCTACTGTGTGGGCAGTTGTCTTCAAAACAGACGAGCAATTACTTAAATGAAAGTGAGAGGTGTGAGAACAGCACTGGTGCCTTCCACCCCCACTTACCAGACCCAGAAGCGACATGGCAACGCAGGGACCCGTGAATGGCCCACCTCCAACTTCCAGAATGCTTATGTGGACAACCAAGCGCAGGACCCTCTTGCTTTCCTCATGTGTGGCTCTTAACTTTGAGGGGACAGGACACGCATGAGCCACCTCACCTTGTCTGGGATTCAAGGTCATCCCTAACATCTAAGTGCTTGCAGATAGGGAGCAATCTGTGACACAAAAATTAATGTTCACAGAGAGCTTGGTCTTCCAGGCACAGGATGACTTTGAGGGTGGATGGAGGGGCCGTCTCCTTGCTCCTGCATGCTTGTGGGGACAGCCAGGGACACGATCTTGCTGCTTTCCATAGTTGAGTCCTCGCACCAAAACTTGAGAGATGCTAGAAAGGGTTCTCATATTATGGTGGAAGTGAAAGCCCAGTAGCTCATTTAAGGCCACACAGCCTAAGCAGGAATGGAACCAGCACGCACACCTATGTAGTCTGTTGGTAGACCCATGTGCTTAACTGGCACACCAGCCCACCTCAGTGCCATGCGTTGGCCACCTTGATGAGCCAACAGGTATTGCTGAGGTCCCAGCTGAGAGCTGGCTCCTGTGCCAGAGCTGTGGAGGATACAAAAGATTCATGAGACTATTTGGTATCTATGATTGCTCCAAAATTGGTTTTGACTTCTTAATAAAGGGTAAAATCCCGGAGGAAATACTGAATGATGAAATTTAAAAGAGCAAGTTTTTCAAAGTAGAAAGAAGCTGGTTAATAGCAGGCTGAAGGGCAAACATGTTTAAAAAAAGAACCAACCCAGGGAAAAATCAACACTGCATTAGTGACACATATGATTTGTATGCCTGTGAGCGGCAAAATGTAAAAGGGGGAGAGGGGTGTCCCCTTGAGTGGAGGGAGCATGGAAGCTCATTAGGACTATAAAAAAGTGTTAACAGAGGAGACCCTGCCTTCGGAACACGAAGGGCTTGTAGTATAAACCATGTCAGGTAGGTGTAAATTAGAAACTGGAGCTGCAAAGGCATGATCTGAGGAATACATTTACAAAAATATCAGATAAATAATAAATTATTAAATAAGTTAAAAGCTAAAAGGATCTCCGTGTCTGCAAAGCTCTTAAATTCAAGGAGGGGGGAAAAAAAGGCCAGGTTGGTCTGGTCTGAGAGGGGAGAGAGATGGGAGCAGAGCCGGTCTGGCTGGATGCGTCCTCCCTCTGCAGGCACAAGAGAGCACTCCGGTAGAACCACTGGCTCAGGAAATCATTAGGCCAGGGCAGGATGCAAGGGGCCTGGGGAAATGAGGAGCAGTTCAAAACACCAGGACATTTGGGAGATCCTGTGTCTCTGTCCTTGCTCTGTTGTGTGCCTTGGATAGGCCTGCGGGGAGGCACCCTGCCCTGGGAAGGAGATCTGGGCCTACTGAGGCCCTCCAGAGCTCTGTAGTCCTGCCATGGCTGGCACAGCTGCTAGAGAGGAGAGGGTTCCTTTGCTCCAGGTTCTGCGGGTTGAAGGCCTGGTGCTGGCTTCCACGCTGCAATGGTGAGACCGCGTGGTAGATGGCGTCACAGTGGTAGAGACATACTAATGTGAGAGGTCACAGGGCATTATAGGAAGCCAGAGTACCTCAGCTGTCTGGCTTACTCTTATACCGGGTCCCCATGAGAACTGACTGAGGCCCCACAAAGCTACCTCTGTCCTTTCCCTGAAACTTCCACAGCCTCTCATGCTGCCCTGCTGAGGGCCAAGCTTCCAGTGCACACGGCCCTGGGCACAACACACTCTGCACCGAAGGCCACCCACAGGACAGAGCCAGGATCAGCCTTCTAGCTCTAGTTGTGGAGCGGTGCTAGTCCCAGTCTGCCATTCTTTCTCAGGTGTGATTTTATTTTCTTTGAGATGGGGTCTCTCACTGTATCCCAGGCTAGCCTCAAATTCATTGTGCTCCTCTTGCCTCAGGCTACAGAGTGCGGGGATCACAGACATGGGTGACCAGGCCTGGCTTTTCACATGTTTTTGATGAGCATTTTTTAGGGTAAAGGACGGTTCTGATCACCATTCCCAGGGTCACCGTGAAGCTTCCGTTGTGTGTTGAGAGATTTAAATAAAGTCTTACTCCAGATTACTGCGTAATCACCTCTTTCTTGCCATTTACTCATCATTTTTCATTTGGGTCCACAGCCATCCAAGATGATCACCGCCACTCCACCCACCGTGGCACACGGGGAGTTGCCTTTCTCACACGCACCAGTGTCTCAGATCCTTCTGTTTGCGGATATGCTTATTTATTGTGTGTCTCAAACCCCTGGACAGCGAGAACTGTGTTGAACTTTCCCCTCCACAGAGCTCAGCCAGTGTCGGGTGTGTGTGTGTGTGTGTGTGTGTGTGTGTGGTGCGGGTGCCATGCCTCTTTCTGTAGGAGCCCCCAGCAGCTGACCGCGTGATCTGCAGGCAGATTTTGCCTGTTCCACTTACTCTGCTCAAAGTGAGCCTCTGAGTCTCACTTTTCTCATCTGTAAAATGGAGATAGCAGGAGGCAGTGAATACAATGCAGCCATAAAAAATGCTCTGCAACAATGTGGCATGTGAGGGACCTGACTTCCTGATGTGGTCCACGGCAAAACTGTGTGGGCCAATCCGGAGGGAGCCAAGGCAGGAGCTGGGCCCCGGGCTGGCTGGCTTCCGGCTGGAACCTGCCAGGCGCCAGTTTTCACACTTCAGTTTCTTTATTTACAAAACAGAGACAATAAGGCCTGGCACTGAAGTGTCGGGAAAATTACTGCACTAAATGCTGATGGTTAAAGACTATCCATTGTGACCTGTGTGTCTGTCACGACTGTGACACAGCCAGTGTGACTATGCATGGTGTGTTCAGTATCTACCATTGTCAAAGTCTGCGTATGTCTGACTGGAGGTTCATAAACCAAAGTCATGTGGCCTCTGACAGAGGTGTTTCCTGACTTTATTTTGTGGTTTCCCTTCTGCCTCTCACTGTCTTTGCCTCCCTCCTCATCATCCACCCTCCTCCTCTCTCATTCTTTCTCTTTCTTTCCTCAAATACGGATTACTTTAGTGAGAAAATGAAACCAAAAAAATCTAAATGTTAATAAAAACAACATAAGGAGAACAGGTAAGGCCTCCCTCCTTGGGGCCGGGGCACGGTGAGGGCAGGAGGCCCTGGTCCTGTTCTGTCGCCATAGGCATACTTGGGGACAGAGGCGTCCAGAGCTGGAGAGCAAAGAGCAGCCCCGAGACGCCGCTCGGCGTGCCCCGTGCCAGGCATCCCACTAAGCTGCTCTTGTGGGCTGCTCAAGTTAATCCTCAGGGCAGACGTGTGTGACAGGTACCAGCACGGTTCCTGCACAGTTAAACAACCCAAGCCCACAGAGTCAAGTCATTTGCCCAGCAGTGCCCAGCTTCCAAGGAGGCAGGCCCCAGCCTGGCTGCTCTGACCTGGAGCCCGAGGTCAAAAGTCTCCTCCCTCGAATCTGGCTCCAGGCCTCAGTGGTAGCATCACCCTGGAGCTGGCCAGGAAGTGTGGAATCCCAGGCTCAGTTCTACCAAGCCAGCGCTGCACCGTGAGAGGCCCCGGGGCTCACCTGCTCTGCTGGTCATCTCTCCTGATGTTTCTGTGCTGCTGTCCAACTCACGGGAGGCCTCCCTACCACCTTCTCTCTCCTGACCCTGTCGCCCTCTCACGAAGGCCTCACCCTCTGCCTCTCAGCATATGTGAGGCAAAGCGATGTCCAAGCCACTGTCCTTAGTGACACCCCTGCAGCTCTGAGAGAAAAGTTTAAAGGAAAAGATTTTAAACACAGAGACTTGACGTGTGGATTATCTGCAGGGTGCTGAGATCCACGTTATCTCTCTCCAAATGGTGGACTGTAAATAGGACAGTTTTGTTATTTAAGAAAAATACATACCATGGGCCTTGGAGCCGGAGGCCTTTGCGATCTGCTCAGATGTGATTCAGGGTGGCCTAATTTCAGGATCTAGTGACAGAGCTGCAGAGGTGGGTGCTTCGGGCCTTGGGGGTTCGTTCATACATGGCATGGAGTGGCACAGGTCTGCTGTGGCTCAGGCAGAGGAGGCACAGGAAACTTCATCTAGGAATTTAGTTCTACAAGTCTGGGCAGGAGTGGGCTTTGTTTCCTTGCTGGCCCAGGGTTGGAGGCCCAGGGGTCGCTCTAGATCAAGAGGCACTCAAGTGTGTAAGGAGGAACTGGAACGGAACATTTAGCAGAAGTTTCATGGATTTGGGGCTGTGTTTTTATGTCGCTAAGGCTGTTGGCACGCTGAAATTCGCAGCTGTGGTCAGGTATAAGTTGAGTAACATGGTTGGTGTCTGCACACAGGTGTGTGAGTACCCACACAAACCTGCATACACACAAACGCACACAGAGGCTTCTTGGGGTCCATGAGAGAAAACAGAGCAGTTAAATATGGTGATTTCATGTTTAATTCTATTGGGGTTAAGGAAGTGTAGGGAATGAGCATTTTTTTCTGTGTGTGTATCTGGACTGCCCAGCCAGATAAAGTCCAAGTACTGGGCCTTAGGTGCTGCTTTTACTGCTTCTTTAGGAAATATCAGGGCTTTTTCTCTAGCGTTAGAGCCAAGGCAGAGAACTAGAAAGATAAATGATTTAATTCGGCCTGTCAGATTCTGTTTGTTTGAAGCAAGGACTCATGAGGAGAAAAGCACATTAATTGAGGTCTCAAGGTGGTAGTAGAACACATTTTCTTTATTGCTGTGCTCTGTGTAGGGGGATTGCTTTTTTTTTTTTTTTCTGGTCTCCTTTTTCTTTTTCAAGTTTATTCAGTCTTTTTTAGTCAACTTCTATTGAACAGGTCCTGAGCTAGATCTGGGGAACCAAGGGACATTAATGTAGCTCACGGGAAATAACATAAACAGACAGAAATTTCCTCTGGGACCATCTCAGAGGGCTGCCCCCAAAATGGCGACTTCCAAGACAGATCTTAAGAAGGTGTCTTCCAGGAGGCACTCCAGGCAGAGGGAACAGGAAGGGCAAGTGCATGCGAGTGTCTCTGAGGATTCCAATGTCAGTTCCACCGATGCCCATGTGGGAGTAGAGGCTTCCAGCAGGTGAGAAAAGAAAGTCCCTTGAGAGACACCCAGAGAAGTGTGCAGTAGGAACCCGAATTTAGGGGCCCTGGGATTCCTTAGGAGGTCCTCTGAGACTATGGGACATTATGCCAGATCTGCAGTAGGTGGCAGCTCTTAGAGTGAAGGGCGTGGTAGGGCTCATTGGAAGGATTTGGGTTTTGGTCCAGGGAGCAACACTCTCCTTATTAACCCCTGGGTGCTCAGAGGCCATGGAAGGCAAGTCATGTGTGGATGTGTGCTTTGAGGAGGCCATTCTGGGAGAGGCGTGAAGAGTGCTTGGCAGAAGCTAAGTGTAGGTATGGAAAGGCCTTCTAGGGGTCTCTGTAAGACTGTAGCAAGAGAAGATGGAGGCTGATCTAGCTCCAGTGTGGGCTGGTACTGGCAGCTCATAAGGCTTAGGGCAGTGCTCCTTCTGGGCTGGCTGGGTGGAAGTATGTAAGAAGAGACCTTGGATGTTGACGTCAAAGGGGAGGGAGGTGTCAAGACTGTCCCTCCATCATGGCCCAGACTTCTTCCTGTTTTCCCTCCTGTGAACAATCACAACTTGTCATCTGTTTTTAGATGGCCCCCAGGACTTGCAAGGATGGTCCAGGGGCAGCCCCTGGTGTCTAGATCCTCTCATTTAGCAAATGTCAGAGTTAAGTGAGTCCACCAGTGTGACAGATGATCAGGTTGTGAGTCCAGCCCTCTTTTCCTCTCCACTAAACTTCTGCAGTTTGCTGTATGGTAGACACTGCAGATGAATTTACTTGGTTTTCATTGCAACATGCTCCTACTTTAACCCACTGGTACTTAGAACCCAGATAGCTGAAAAACTACATTTCCCAGACTTCTTTGTAGGTAAAGTCGTGGGACTGAGATACTGTCAAGCAAACCCACTTTCTCCAGACTTGAAGGTTGAGGTGGGCTACTAAGTTGGGGAGAGCCCTTGTTCTGCCAAGCAAGGGAGCAAAGTTTCTTCCTACAAGGGCAGAGAGTGGCAGAGTTTCTGGTGTCTAAGCTCTGGCATCATGCATCTTTCCTTTCAGGCAGCTTTGTTCCTATCTGCAGCATTCAAATTCAAATCTCTGGCCCTTTCAGGACTTGCTCACGGTGTTCTTCATACATCTAGAGTGAATTTTGTTGCCTATACATAAGAATACACACATCAGTTAACTTCACTTATTATTGGACAGGCTCTTTGTGGTTAATGTAGTGACGCTCTTCTCAGAACATAGCAAGCTCCTGAGAGACAGGAAAGGAGCCATGCAGCCTTTGGAATGGCGATGAGGAGCACAGAGCAGGTGTGAGTGGACAGTTGTCAGTTAGCTTGCTGCCATCTGATCATCCTTCTTTGGGACCTGTATGCACACGTTGGTCCCAACTTCCTCTGGGGACCCACACCCTCTCCAGTCTTGGTTCCTTTGTTTTGGTGTCATTGATTGCACCTCTAGACCAGGGATGGGCATATGACTGGAACAGAGAGAGAAAACTGCAACCTCCCAGCTCCCATCATTCCTAGCAAGATGAGTGGTGACTGCGTGCATGGCTCAGCCAGAGCCAATGGCTCGGAACTTGAGACCTTCACCAGGGATGTATGTGGGGTGATCCAGGTCCTACTGAAGGTTCTAAGTGCAACTGAGAATGAGGCGACCAATTCAAAGCAAGCAAAGCCAGAAACTGTGCGGTTGACCTGGTGTGAGATTTGCATCAGCTTTGTCAAAAATAGCCATATTCTCGGGCTTTTCAAGCAGCTGAGCCAATAAAGCTTCTTTGTTACTTCTTTAGTCAATAGAGTTGGGGTTTTGTCACTTATAGCCAAGGGTCCTAACACCACAGCTGCCCAGAAATATCTCCTGGCTAGCTCAGGAGCAGAAGGACAAAAAGTTGCAAGTCTGAATTCTCTGTTTTAAATTGTTTTTCTATTCCCTCAGCTCCAGCTTTCCTTAAAAGATAAAGATACAGCCACACTTTGAACAGTCTGATGGAATGAACAATTGCAATGAGGGTGAGGTGTGCCTGGTCCATCACCCTCTCAAACAGATGGGCAGATGCTGATTCTGAGCTTTGTCTTTCATAGATGGTTATCACCACCACAAAGCATGGTGGGTGAGAATATAGACCCCAGTGCACATGGATATAAGGCTATGTCGATTGAATATTATTCCATTCCCATTAGATATGTGATCCTAGCCAAGTAGTTTGATTTCTATGAATCAAGCTCAAACGGTTTATAATGAAAGAGGAATACATTGGCTCATGTACCTGGAAAGAACAGGGAGGCATCTAGCCTCAGATTGGGCGGGATCCAGCTGCTTATAAGCTACAAATGGCACTTGTAATGCTTTTTGTTAGGCTCTGTCCTTTGGGCTGGCTTTGTTCTCAAGCATGTGGATTCATTCTCATGGGGCTGACCTGGCTTGAGAGCTCGAGGCTCTTATTTCCCCAGCTTTGCTCTAAGGAGGAGTGGGAACTCAATCTGACTATGGGGTTAGGGAGACAATTCAGCTTAGAGAAACACATTATGGTTGGATGTAGGGGGATTCGTAAGAACAAGGGAGAGACCAGAAAGGACACACACCTCTGTGCTCCCTGTCACCAGGGGACTTAATCCCTAGAGTTCTAGTGAAAATTGGAGGCAGAGATGCATCCATTCCGCTTGGGGCATCAGTGTAGTCCTGGAACAAGAGTTGGGCCCCATCAAGAAGATATGAGATGTGTTTCTTAAAGGAAGCACAGGAGGTTATCTGGGAAGAGGAAACCAAAGTTAGCCCAGTAAAAACAGCAGATGCCTCTCCATGCTCTTCTTTAGCTTTCTCCTGGAAAGCTGGAGATGTTATAGTGGCCCCTCCATCAGGCTCCTGGGAAAGCAGAGGAGCTAATGCTTGTTTCACAGAGGATCTCCTGCCCTACCCATGTCCACAGGCCTTTCTGTGTCCAGGCACATGACCCCGGATCCTGTCATCAGCAGCTATGTCACACTGCCTGAGGACTTTGCCCCTGCTGGCCATAGGCCTCCATACTGGGGACCCGGCAACAGCTCCCACAGCCTTCCACCAGTGATTTGGGGAACACTAGGACCCCAGCCCTGTTAGACCTTGCATGGGCTGCTTCTGAGGTATGGGGTCCATACTGCCTCTCAGAGGGTCCAAACTTCTGCTCTTCCTCCATCAGCCTCGCAGAGTGTCCAGATTGCAGGTGTGCACCACCACACCTGGCTCACAGCTGCATCCTTTGCAGTCACCCTTTCTCACTCCTATGTCACTCCAGCATGGTTCGGAATGACCTCCAGGAAATGACGTGCACTCCAGCCCTTACCTCAAAGAAGCCCAGGGAAAGAGCCCATGTACTCATGTGGGGCCAGCATGAGGATCAGCCCACACGCCTGTTGTGAGTGGCCTGCTACCATGGGTTGGGTAGGTCTTCAGCAAAGAAGCTGATTTGGGCTCATGGCTCTGACAGGCCCTATCTGGTAGTGGTGGGCTTCCTGTCTGGGGAGCCCCTGGGTTACACAGAACACCACAGTGTGAGACAGGAAGCACTGGTGTATGTCTCTTTCGGTCTCTCTCTCTCTGTTCTTATAAAGCTCCCCCATGTCCAACCATCATCCTAACCCGAATTATCTCATAAGGTCCACCTCTATCATCACAGTAAGACTGAGTTCTCACCCTCGTAATACCACGGGGTGGGGGACTCAACTCCAGAGCATGGGGACGTGGGACGGACCCTATTCAACCTATAGTACACATCAGAAACATTCAAAACACGTGTGCTGCTGTTATTCTCAAGGCTGCCTGGAGGCTCATTTCTGCCTTAGGGCCTTTCTACTCTCACCTCTGTGTGCCTCTTCCTGTCCCCACCTTCTGCTCTTACAAAATCTTCTGTTTCACCATCTCCTCTGCTTGCTTTACTTCCCCTTGTTTCTACTTCTGAATTTTATTATTTTTTTTATTTTTAGGACAAGGTCTATAGGGTCCACAGGGTCTCATTACATAGATTGGATTCTTCTGTTTTCAGCTTCCTAAGTGCTGGAATTACAGGCACTCACCACTACGCCCAGTCTCAAGCACCATCTCAGTGCACCCCGCAGGTGGGGCCAGTATAGCATGCCTAGGATTGGACCCTGACCGCTATGCTCTGCCTAAGCAGGTGCTTTAGTCCACTGAGCTGGCCCTACTACTTCTTAATTTTAATCTTTCCCAGGGGTAATTATAATTTTGATGAGAGGATGTAAATAAATATTTAAATCACCACAAACAAAAATTGGAAACTAAAAATGAATAAATGAATAAACCCTTCCCAAAGACAGTCCTTGAGACTGTAAACTTCATGAAGGCAGGGATAATATTGGTTTTTCACTTGGCCTGGAGTTAACCCGTCTGTATTCAGAGGGCTTTTTAAAAAAGTAAAACTAATTGGTGGATGTTGCTCTAATAAAGGAAGGAGACCAAATGAATCTACTTCCTCTGTATGTTACATCTGCTTCCCATCTGCAGTTCTAGCCAAACTGATCATTTTTTATCCCCATCTATAAGAATTTAGCCTCTTGCACCTGCAGCACCGAGCAGCCAGTCTCTAAATGACACCCTAGTGGCACGCGAGTGTTAATGCACCTCATTTATAAACAAGGAAACCACCCTGGCATCATCTGGACTCTGGACCAATTTTCAATATGAGGTTAACGCAAAACTTATTTCTTGGGAGAAAAGTGCTTATGAATAAGGATGGATTCCTCTTTAATGGGATGATATTAATTGAACAAATCGTGCATTTTCAGTGTGACAAATTCTGCCTTGATAATATGACCCAGGAGCACATGTAGAAGAAAGTTTTGCTTATTTCGGGAGAACCAACCACAGTGGATTTGAAAGTTGAAAGCTTTCTGTTTTGGGTTTCTATCTTCAGACATCTGCATAAGGCGCAGCAAGGCGCTGGCAAGGTGGCTAGGGCAATCTTTTCTCAATGAGCCTGTGGCTCCCTCTGCTTCCCTAGGGGCTGACTCCATCTGCTCTGGGCCCCAGTGGGGTAGAGGGGAGGACAGCTTGTTTTTATGTTGTTGGGAACTAGCAAACAAACCTCCATGTTACCGTGTGAATGCCAGGTGAACAAGGGACCCAGGAAACCGGGTTCTTTTGAGGTGGCAGGGCTGCTTCAGGGTGGGGTGAGCAGCAGAGGGAAGGAGACATTTTATCTGAAATCTCAGTGGGCCTTCTTTGGGGGCTCCTGTGTTTGAAAAAGACAGTGCTGAAGATCTGAGGGGAGTCCAACACCATGGCCAGAGGCCAGACTTCACTTCTGCCAAGCTCCCTGGGGAGCCTATGGAAATTCTCTTCCCCTGTTCCCGTGTCTCCTTCCCTGGAAGCCTCTGCAGGTCCTGGGCCTGATCTGTATATCCATGTGCTCATTTTCCTGTGTTTTTAAACCAGGATAAAGACTACATTTTAGGGAGAGAAATTATGAGCCAGAAGGTTTTAGTTCAAGACCTGGTGCTGTCACTTACCAGCTGTAGACACAAGGGAGAGTAAGGAGTCTTGACTTCTTCATCTACAGAGTTAAAATAATAGGATTCTAGGAGGAATGGTTCCAGGAGGAATGGACACTTGTGATCAGCTTGAAGTAAAAAGAGGGTAGATGCCTCTGGCTCCACTGTGAGATTGTGGTTGTATTAATGGTCCCCTAAAAGCGGGAGTGGGGGTGGCAGCGGCACAGGCTCAGTTTTTGCTTGGAAAAAGCAGGTGGGTTCCTAAGGTGTGGATTTAATCCCTGTCACTTTGTAGCTGGTTGACTCAAGGCAGATTACTTAGCATCTCAGAGGGTATTTATTTCCTCTTCTGTAGATTGAGAAGAGAGTTCTGCTTTTTCTCAGGATTTTTGTGATGAATAAATCTATTCATTTAACCAAAGGGCAAAGAGGTAACAGAGATGGAAGCAGCTACTCTTGGCAGGGAAGGGAAAGCTGGGGTGAATCTGTGGAAGCGAGTAGTCTCAGGAACAAAAGTATTATATTGAATTAATGTATACATGAAATGTACTTTTCAAAGTGTGAATTTCAAGAGTGCTCTGTATGGATGTTATCCGAAGACCTGTATCTACACAGGAAGTCTAAGAAACTCTAGCTCTTAGGCCTAATTTTATATTTTTTGATTCCTTTACATTTAATGTTCAGAGGGATAGAAGTCCAGGGAGATGGAAATGGGACAATATGAAAAATGTTCTTTCTCCAGCAAGGAGACCCAGAAAACAATAGCCATGGAAAAGACTAGAGGCCCCTCCATTCCTCTTGGGTAAGATCAGCACTGGTTTTGATAACTGAGTAGAATTTCTGTGGGTCTAATACATTAAAAAACTATTGTATTTTTGAAGCAGAATCAGTATTACTTGAGTCTGCAGTTAGTACACTGAATTTCATCTGTTAATGTTCTCTCCAAGATTTTTTTAGGAAAAAAATCTTTTACTCTCTTATACATCTACAGTGGCCAGTGAGATTCAGGGACCAATGATTTGTAGCACTCTTTTTCATTGAAGACAAAAAACAGGACAATGACATATTTTTTTCAAAGGTCATTTGACATTTCTCTGGAAAAATAAGTCAATCACAGAAAAAAAGTAGGTATTTAGCTAGAAATCTAGTATGTTTTGAGAATATTCTCAGAAACTCAAGAGTGATGTTACTGCTGAGAGACAGAGAGAGAGAGAGAGAGAGAGAGAGAGAGAAAGGAGGAAGAAGAAAAAGATGAAAAGAAGGAGAAAGAGGAGGAGGGAAGGAGGAGGAGGAGGAGGAAGAGGAAGAAGAGAAAGAAAAGAGAGCCTTTTCTAGAGAGATTCTTCTTGCTTTATTTCCCTTCTGAAATCAAGAGCCGATGTTTGTGACGTCGCTGGGTTGCTGTGGAAATGTTTATTTCACAGAGGAATTTGACTTCAAGTGGGGAATTTGCAAGAGGAAGTGCTAACGCTTGGAAAAACAAAATGGGTTTGAATAAAAATGAGCAATATTTGAAAAAAAAATCCGAAAGAAAAGAATATAAAACTGCTTATAGGAGATTGTTTCAAGTTTTCCTAGGAGGATTCAGATACTTGGAAGAACTTCTTACATAGATTTGCCGGGTTTTATTTGAATTTTATTTCCTATAAATCTGTATAAAGAATTAAGGGAAGTAAGTAAAGAATACTTTTTTTGCAAGGGAAAAAAAACCCTTTTAGCTACTCAGTTATTTAAGACTGAGAGAAAGGGTTGGTCCTTAAATCTCCGGGGAAGGGGAAGGGGAAGGGGAGGGAGGAAATTATATCCATTTACATTTTTATAACATTTAAAGCACTTACGAACGCCCTTAAAAGAATTGTGATACAGGGGGCCTGAATTTAGTGCAGAAGCTACAAAATCCTTTTTCGTTTTTAAACTGTTAAATCAACAGAACGCCCAACGAGAGTCCTTCTTCCTGCTGGGGCAGTGTTGTCCCCTAAATCCACTTTCTAGTCCTGTCAGCCCAGCCTAGTTTGATGTAGCATCGACTTAGCCAAACTACAGCAACCGGCAAAAGGAAGCGGGTTCGCGTTTGGGATGGGAGGAAGCAGCAGTGAGTGTGTGTGTGTGTGTGTGTGTGTGTGTGTGTGTGTGTGTGTGTGTGTGTGTGTGTGTGTCTGCGCGCGCTCCCGGGGAACTAGGGACGCTGGGAAAGAGAAAATCAAGGCAGAATAACTGTGTGAAAATAATTTCCCCGAGGCTGGAAAAAGAGGCTGTGCACGGGGAAGCAATTTTTAGGAATTAGAATGTAAGGATTCCTCCGACCACGTGGGAGCCAGGTCTGCCTAGGGGGTGCAGGGCTTGGCGAGGGTCGCGCGTGTCGCCCCGCCACACTTCTTTCCGTCTGGGGCGGTCGCCGCTGCCCCTCGCCGCCCGCCCACCTGCCCGAGCCGCACCCGCGCCCCCTGCCGCTTCGGGCGCGCACCGCCGGGCGGGGACGACGCGGAGCTCCGGCGGGCCGCGGGGGCTGATTTAGTGGCCAAGGCTGTAGTACAGGCTGTCCCCGGCAGCCGGCGGAGTCAGGCAACCCACGTGACGGGCCCGGCTCTCCGGTGAGCTCCCCAAACAGACGCACGCCCAGCCACACGCGCGCGCGCGCGCACACACACACACGCGCACACGCGCGCGCCACACACACACACACACACACACGCACACACGCACGCACACGCCCGCCGCCCGCTCTGCCTTTGCGCCCTGCATCCCGGCTCGCTCATTCCCTCGCCCTCTCGCCTCCCCTGCGGTCTTCGCTCGCTCGCTCGCTCGTTCGCTGTGCGCGCACACACCACACACACGCACACGCACACACACGCGCGCACACACGCAGCCGGCACAGGCGGCGGCGGCGGCTGCCCAAGTCAGGACGAACCTCTCTAGGTACCGTCTCGAGGAGGCGGCAGCGGCGGCGCAGGCGGCCGAGCATCCCTGCTGCCCGGAGAGGGAGCGCCGCTGAGAGTTTCCGTTCCCCTGGCCGTTCCCTTCCCCCTCCTTTGCTTTATTTTGCGAGAGAATATATTCTTGGCTTATTGGTTTAATTTGATTTTGAACATTTTGGGTTGCTTTTGTGTGTGTGTGTGTGCTTTTTTTTTTTTTTTTTTTTTTCTTTCCTCATTTTATTTGCATCCAGAGCATGGCGGGCTGCGGGCTGTCGGAAGACACCTTCTCTTCCTTCTTTTACAACTACGGCTCCTCCTGGGAAACCCCTTCCAGCCAGGTAAGGGGTGGCTGGGTCCGGGCGGCGTCGCTCCCCGCGACCCCCGCCGCGGGCGTACTCGGCACTCGGCGGGGAGGCAGTCTCGGGAGGGGGTGGGGAGGGTAGGGGGCCAAGTGGGTCGCACTGTCTGGGTCAGGGCCAACCGGCGAGCGAAGGTGTCCCCCTTCCCACAGCGCCAGCTCTCCCATCTCCAGGGTCTGTCGCGTTCCTCCCGAGCCCATTCTGCCATCCACACCTCCCCCCACCACCTTCCAGCCCAGCGGGAACCCAAGGAAGAGGCTGGAGCTGGCGCGTTACCCCGAACAACTCCAGGCAAAACCAGGGAACTCGAGCGCAACCTTCCCGAAGTCGCCGCGGGCGCCGCGCCCCTGTGCGCCCGGCATCTGCCGGCCCTACACTTGCGCCGAGGGGCTGCGGAGCCGAGACCCCCGACGCGCTGTCCTGCCCACTCCCCCGGGCCCCGAGCCACCTCTTTCCCTAAAATGGCTGCAATCTCCAGGGGAGGTGTCCCCTGACCCGCGGAGGTAGGGACGGAAAGGAGGCAGAGCCGAGGCTCAGCTCCTCCTGACCCCGCGCCTCCCCGGTGCGCACGAGCACCCCACAAACACACACACTTAAATTAACTTTGATGACTGTGCAATGCAGTCCGGCTGCATCGTACCCCAGACACTCCCCGCCGCCGGCCTGTAGTGTGCGTGTTGGTGTGACGGGGGGGGAGCGGGGGGGGGTGCTGGGGGTACAAGCCAAAAAGGGGGGGCGTGGAAGGCGATGGGTGTCAGCGGGCCACAGGCAAACTGGAAAGAGAGGCATGTGCTTGGGTTGGGGGGGGGGTGAAAAAGCTATTCTGAGAGCCAGAGCGAGAATCAGAGGAAAAATGCCTTTTAATTAAATAACTGTTGTAGTCTGCTGCCCCCTCCGCTTGTTTGGTGAAAGTCTACAGGCATCTGTCATCTCTAAACTACACGGGGAAGTGGCGCTGGGGTCGAGGGAAAGGAGGGGGTGTGTGGTGTGTGGTGTGTGCGTGTGTGTGTGTGTGTGTGTACGCGCGCGCGCGCGCCCGGGGCTGGGGAAAGTTGGGGCCAGAGGCCAGGTGGAGGAGCCGTGGGGAACGGCAGCGGTAACTCCGGGCGCCAGGGATTCCCGGCCCTGGGAGCGCGCGCTGGGGGAGCAGGCCAGCGCCGTGCGGTGTCGAGGGCCGGGGCTCGGTTCTGCCCCCCTCGCCCGGCCACCGCGGCGTTGCTCTCCAGAGCCCGCCCGCTAACCTCGGCCGCTCGCGGGGCTGCCTGCCGCGCTCGCCAGCGCTCGCACGCTCCCGCCCGGGCCCTGGGCGCTGCGCGCTCCGGCGAGCTCCCGGCGGGGGCTGGGGGGGGGGGAGCCAAAGCCCTAAAGCAAAACAAGCGAAAATGTGCTCTGCCGCCCCCTCACCACCCCAAGTTTCCAAGAAACAAATCGCCCAACTAGTAGTTGCCAGGTGAAGGGTTCGTCTCTTCGGCGTGGGCTCTCCAGAAAGCTCCGAGGCCACCGGAGTGAATAATACATAAGGCTGCCGGGGAGCCTTGGAGAGGCTCCCGCCGCCGCGGCAGCAGCCACGGGAGGCGGCGGCGAGCTTGGCCAGACCGGCGGGCCGCCGCCGCGCCTGGGGGCGTCGGAGGCTCCCAGTAATCACGCCGCCCATCGCCAGGCGCAGACCCCCCCACCCCCCGGATAGGGGGAGGGCAGCCCGGGGGTGCAGAGTGGGGGTTCTCAGTGAGGCAGTCGGGAGAGTGCAGACCCTGCTGCGAGCGGAAACTTGCAGGAGCTGCGGAGATGGTCTGCTAGCGCCGGAGTTGGGGACCCTGCGAGGGAAAGAGTGGGGCCGCCCATGGCGGACGCTGGGGCCTCTCTCCAGGCCACTCTACCCAGCCTGGTGGGCTCCGGGTGGTACCCGCGACTTCTCTCCCGCTCAGGATTGCCAGGAAACTACGACCCCTCCGGCTTGGCAAATTCCAGCTCTCCAGGAGTGGGCGTCCGTGCGCTTGAGTGTGTGTGTGTGTGTGTGTGTGTGTGTGTGTGTGTGTGCGCGCGCGCGCGCGTGTGTATGACTCAGAAACCAAGCTCAGCTCGTCTTTGAGGACCGAGGCGGTTAGGAAAAGCTCGAACCAACACATCCGGTGCCAGCCTTGCCCATCTTCAGGATTCCTGGGCAGCGCCGCGCCCCCAGTCCCAGAGCCAGATGCATTAGGATAAGTTTCCAGGCGCGTGCCTGAGAGCTGCACCCTGTACCTGCTGGCCAAGCAACTCAGCCACTTTATATTCCACCCGAGGAAGAAACAAGGGAGACGCGGCGTAAGGAGGCAGCCGGTGCTACCCCTTTACTGTGATGGGAGGTTTCGTAGCATCTTTAATGAGCTAAGAAACAAGTCCTTTAAAAGCGTTTAAAAGCGAGGGCCGCGGCCCAATTTGCAAGACAGGCAATCAGGTGCTAACTCCTTGGATACCGGAGAAGGTGGGCGAGAAGGAGGGAGTGCAGGCAGGTGTGGAGTAAAGGCAAGATAGAACAGGGTGGTGGTAGGTGTTTTCGTAAAGGAAAAACTATCGCTTTCTTTGGATAAAGTTAGTTTAACTTGATTTGGAAAAGCATTTCCCCAAAAGGCAACATCTTTCTTCTAGAAAGGGAGACAGACTCGTGTTGCTAAGAAAATCGAAAGAATTTCTGATAAAGCAGCTGGCGCTGCTCTATGGAGGCTGATTAGCTCTCAGGCTGGTATTGGACAGCGAGCGCCTCTTCGTGCAGTGGAATTGTGTGGTGGGGAAGGGAGATTATTTGAAGTATTGATTTCTTCTTCCAGCGGTGCGGTATGAACTTTAAGATAAAATAGAGAAACAAATGAGAGATGTACCTCATTAGGGGAGGGTGCCGTCAAATGCTCCCGAAGCTTCGCTGTCTGGTGGTAACTACAGCCGGAGCAGGGCGTCTCAGCAGGCTTGGCGGCCACCATCACCGTTTTGGGGGCATGAAGAATGGATGGCCAGGGCAGAAGGGCCTCGTTGGTTTCCACTTTGCATTTTCAGCATCTGGGCATGAGAAAACCTGGCTTGACTGTTTCTCCGAAGAAAAAGGATAAAACAAAGGCAATAGTCTAAATCCCATCTCTGACTCAGGAGGAGCTGCAATGAGGAGGGCTGGGCCAAATTTGAAAGAGTGAGACTTATTCATGATTTTACCTGAATTCCTGCCAAAAAAGCTTACAAATGCTGTGTTCCCTAAAATAGCAGTGTTCTTCCAATGTAATTTGTTTACTCTACCTCAATTAAAAATAAACCCCTCTTCCTAGTGTTATAAAGCGCTTATGAAGGTAAGGGTTGACTGTACTAAAAAAAAAAAAAAATCAAGCTTTTTATTTCTAGATCAATATGATGTGCTTTCTACCTCTAATACCATGTAAAAGGAGCCTCTCTACAACGTCAATAGCAGGCAGGCATGCCTCCCTCAGAAGATCTTTTCCTGGAATCACAAGGCATTTTGATTACTTTCATTTTCACAAGAAACACGATGATGACACCTCTCGTTATAAACAAGCACGTGAAAAAAAATAATGAAGATGGAGGCTCTTGATGTATAGGCCTGAGAAGCCGTAAACAAGTGGAGCATTTATCCATTACTAAAACATGCAAACAAAAACAAACACAAGGCCAGCCACGAATCATTGTTGACTGAAGGTTTTTAGTTATTCCATGACATTTCATTATTAAAGCTGAGGGTGTTTGTGTGTGTGTGTGTGTGTGTGTGTGTGTGTGTGTGTGTGTGTGTGATTGTTTTGGAGAGAGCCCAATGTGTATTAGAGCCGAAGCTACATCTGTTACCATTTAAAACTCGGGAGTTCCATCCTATATCCGAGCAGACCATGTTGTAGATATTTTGCACCCACACATAGAGGAGTGAGGGGGTGTGAGGATGGGGGTGTGGAGCATCTGCTGAGGTGGATCTTATCTCTTCAGTTAGAATGGAACCCCCAATTAAAGAGTGTACGTGAAATGTCTTTGACTTGGCTCAGTGCAGCACACACCAGACCATTCTTTAATTTACAGTTTCACGCCTAGGGATGGCAGTAGTGTAAGCTTCTAAAACCCAGTTTTGCCTTTTGATGCTGTGGTTTTCAACCTGGGAATCTCCCTTGTAGTTGTTTAAGTGTTCTGTGTCCATCGTGAGGCCGACTGCAGAGTGGGCAGTCTTGCTTGCAGTCTGAACCTGGGTCACCTCCTTAGTTGCCACTCTCTAAGTGCAAATCGAAGTAAACCAGGTCTGTCTAATACAGCATCAATCAATGGGAAGTGAAAAATGGAGCCAATTAGCTGAGTGTTTGGTGTCCATGTGGCCAGATGTCTGACTTTAATCCCTGGCCCTTTGGCTACAGGCAGCTTAGCCTGAGTTTGTGGAAAAGATGTAACCAGCCGACTCGAACCTGACCACAGTTTCCAACTTTTTTTTCTCTCTCTTCTGACACCATTGCTCCATCACATTTTCCTGACTTGAAATATAAAACGGCATCCTTGCATCTTCTTGGAACAGGGAGTGCCTGTTCTGAATTGAGCCTGGGACTTATAGTTAGCCAGTACCTGTAATGCTTTGTGCTGCTCACTGTCTTTTCAAGCAGGGTAGAAGTTTCATGTAGAGTCATAAAGAGCAGGGGGTGAGTTGTAAGCTTATGCAGATTTCTCTTCCTTTCTTTTCTCTCCTGGCTCCCTCCCTCCCTCCCTCCTTCTCTTTTTCTCTCCTGTCTCTTCCTTTTCTACCCTAACATTTGGCATGAAAAGTCAAAGTACCTTCCTGAAGAACCCTATTTCTTAATCCAGCCCAAGACCATAAGGAATTCAATAGTTTTTTCTTCCTTTTTTTTTCGCAGTTCTTAAAGTGATAGCAATATTTGAATCTATAGAGATGATCCAAGATTTGCAAATACTTTTCTTTTACGAAGTTACTAGACAATATCTTAATGTTAAAAAAACAACAGATTCTACAAATTTTCAACACTTTATTGTCCTTTATGTACATGAGCTACAAATATATATATATATATATGTATATATATATATATATATTTTTTTTTTTGTTTGTTTGTTTATTTTGATGATAGGGTGTGAGCTCAGGGTCTTGCACATGATAAGCATACACTTTAGTACTTAGTTACACACTAATTCCCAGCTTGTCAAAATAGATTTTTAATGTATTTTCACAAATTTACTCTAAATAAATTTTAGAAATCTAACCATAAGTTCGGCTCATATAACCCAGCATTTTCTATTTTTTTTATGGATAGGCAGAGAAATGAAAAGGCTTGCGATGCCTTAGCTTTATTCTTTCAGTAAAGCTAGCTTCTTTGGGGCATCTACTCAAACCTAGTCTTCGCTTTTCTCAAATATTTTAAAGTCCTCAACTCAAGAACCAAAGAGTGGTAACACTGACTGCTATTTATCAGTAATGTTTCCGACACTTTGCACATATCCGGCCCATTTAATCTTCATCACAACATAGGCCCATGTACTTACACTATCACTCTGATTTACAGATAAACAAAACAGAACAGAAAAAAGTGCTCTCCTGCGCTCCTGCCTCTTCAGGGCCGTGCTGGGAGTTCCTCCACCGGGCAGCCTGAGGCCAGCTCACTCTTGCTGTGCCCACTCTGCTTACCCTGGCAGAAGAGAAAGGCCACATGCAGCCACATCATCATCAGGTTCACGATGGTATCATGTGCTTGGCAGCT
The DNA here is from genome assembly GCA_004027025.1 of Myocastor coypus. Classification (NCBI taxonomy): domain Eukaryota; kingdom Metazoa; phylum Chordata; class Mammalia; order Rodentia; family Myocastoridae; genus Myocastor; species Myocastor coypus. The sequence continues at coordinate 90,825 of PVJA010000700.1, forward strand.
TCGTGAAGTATCGGAGAGCTCCTTTACCAATCTGAGTTTGCTCATTTTTCTTTCTGTTATATAACCAGAAAGAATCTTTTTTGTTGAGTGGGGCCATGTTGTATTTTTGTTGTTGTTGTTGTTCATTTGTTTTGTAGATCTTTTATTTATTTGGTACAGGGTCTCGTCACGTAGATTGGACTCATAGTGATCCTCCTGTTTCAGCCTCCTCATTGCTGGGATTACAGGTATGCACCACCATGCATTTTGGTGGCATGCACTGTGTGCCTGAGGTTCCCGGGCTGGCATGGTGTGTAGTACTATGGATGGAGCCCTGGTCCTTGAACTTGCCAGGCAGACGCTTAGACCGCTGAGCTATCTCCCCAGCATGTTGTTGGTTTTGGTTGGCACCAACCATAACTTCTTGATGCTTTCTTTCCCATCCTTTCGATGGACTAGAAGTTTGAGTTTACCATTCTCTGAGTTTAAGGCTCAATCCAGCTGCAGAGATAGACAGTGTCTTCAGATCGCCACCTTCTGGAGTCAAATAATTTTGAGTTAGTGGGAGCTTCATTCCAAATGTGTGCAAGTATCAATAAATAACACAAGAAAAAATAATCTTAACATACACGAATGGAATAATTTTATAAGGAATCATTCAGATGCATCAAAACTGTATTCCTCATACATACATAAGCATGCAGCTATGAAGTTTTTAGACAAACGCTCACTTTTGTTTTATGAACTAAGTCGTATCATGTGGGGCTTGTGCCATCCATAGTGATGTTTGAGACTTAGCCTGAAATTTACCTTTCTCCTCACGCCCGTGTTGTAGCAGGTGTCTTCTGTACCGAAGCACGCTCCTACCATTTATGTCCATCATGAAGTCCTGCCTTTTCGTGGCCCAGCCCTTGTGCTGAGCTCTTCCACAATACAATTGTGGGAAGGGGAGGGAAACATTAAATGTCAGTAGCTCCAGCGAGACAGCCTGCATGAAGAGGGCAGAGCTGCTCGCTGGCTTCACGGTCCCGCAACCCTCTAGGAAATGTAAAAGTGCAGGGTTTGCACTGAATAAGAATGGGGTCACCTCCCCCTTTGTAGTCATCATCGAGGAAGCAGAACTTCCTTCCAGAGAGACCATAGGAAATCAATGATCACACTTTGCCAGCAAAGAAGCAAATGTGTACAGCAGATGGCATTAAATAAAAGGGCACCAGGAAAGCGATTACTCTGGAAGGCACTGTGGCTTTTGGGGCTCTTCAAAGAATTCACATTTTTGATATAATAATTATATTGAAATATGTCTTTCCTTTTGAATTATATGTTTTAAAAAAGAAGAAAGGAGGAAAAGACCATTAGATGATGTTACAGTCTTTTTCACTTAAAGACAGTTACTTAAGCAAAGCAAAGTGCCTAGAATATGGTACCAGATCTGTACTCTCCTGCATTTAAAAAAAAAAAAAGTGAGAATAGACCTGATTTAATGGAGGTTCCTGGACTTGTGTGTTTTTATTTATTTGCTTTTTGCTGTATTCATGGAAAGAGAGGAGAGAGAGGCTCACCCTGTGGAAGGGTCCCCTTTGGGGACAGCAGACTCAGGGGGATGGTTCCATAGGGGAGGCTGGGGTGGGTGAGGGGAGGGGAAGTGGCAGATGCACAGAGAGGGGTGGGACAGCAGGGGTGTGTCTCTGAAATGCTTCCGTTCTGCTGTGTGCACTTCCGATTGTTTGTTGAGGACATCGTGTGGTACACGTGAAATAGATAGAGAGCTGCAAGTCCAAGCTCAGGGGCGAAGAGAGTGTCTGGCTCTGGTCTGGAAGAAGACAAGCTGTCCAGGTAATCTCCTGCGGGAAGGAGTACTAGAACATATGTCGGCTGGGTAGCAACAAAGCAAAATGAGCAAAAAACGCATGAAAAAACTGAAGAGAACTCTAACCAACAATGCCAACCACATTTTGTTCCAATTTATTATTTCCAGTGGCAGCAGCTTAGTCCCTAATGTTAACAATGAGTGATTATGATTCTGTAGTTTTGTTTATAGCATAAATTAGCATTTTGTTTTCTGTTACAGCTTTTGAATGAGGAATTATAATGTATAATTTGCTGAAAATAGATGTTATCATCTCTTAGGATGAGAACAACCACATAAACTTGAGCAAATGATAAAAATGGAATCAATTACATTTCAAATGGAAGTGGTTTACAAACCTCCAAATAGAAAGTGGCAGTAGTAGCTGGTTATTGTAACAAATAATTAGTTTTTTTAAACAACATTTATTGAATTCCATTGACAATTTGATAATTGTTCACAGTTGGCTATAGCCCTCCCTCTTCCAAAAGGAAACGTGACGTGGGTTGACTGTGTTCTACAAAGTGCAGGATTTAGGTTTGCATCCAGAATTTGCTTTTATTTGCGTGAATTACCTCCTCTGAGTAATAGGAAAACATCCAATTATGTCACCAAGCCTAGGTGACAGGCATCCAGGGACTGGTGGTAGATAGTGGCTTCAGGTCCCAAGAGAAAAAAGAAGCACATAGTCCCAATGGGTGTATGTGTGTGTTCAGTGATTGATCAAATAGGCCAATCATACTTTTCACTTCTGCAGGAGCCGCATGTGGGTTTTCTATTGCTGTGACAAAATACTGAGAAAAAAGAAGGAAGATGTTTTTGTGACTCGCGGTTTCAGAGATGTCAGTCCATGGGTCCATGGTCCACTGGCTCCATGGCTTCCATGGCTTTTAGGTCTGTGGTGAGGCAGAAAGGGGAGCAAAGGAAAGCTGCTTACCTCATGGAAACCAGGAAGCAGAGAGAGAGAGAGAGGGAGAGAGAGAAAGAGAGAGAGAGAGAGAGAGAGAGAGAGAGAGAGAGAGAGAGAGAGAAATAGACAGAGAAAGTGAGAGAGAGAGTACAGAAGGATGCACTGTCCAAAAGTCGCTTCACCAGTAACCTACTTCCTCTAGCTAAGCTGCTCCTCTTACTAGCCCCTTTCAGCTATGAGCTCAGCAATGGGTTGACCTGTGGGTGAGGTCAGAGCCCTTACGATCCAGTCACCTGCTAGGCCACTAGGCCTAGCGTCTCTGAACACAGCTGCACTGGGGATCAAGGCCTCAAGGCATGAGTCTCGGGGTCACTTCATGTCCAAGCCACAGCGAACTCACTTCTCTTTCTTACTCCCACTGATCTCCCTCACAGCTCTTGAGATCTTATGCTGTCATTGTTAATGTGTCTTTGTCATCTCCTGTGATGCGGAAGAAGCTTCTATGGGGGGAAAGACCCATGCCATTCTAAATTCTGGATCCCAACCAAGAGTTGACACATGCTTGAGGTAAATGGAGGGAACAACGTTTATGCCATTCAGTGTCACTTATGTATTGTCTTTTGTTTCACTTTTGGGAATGATGAGGATGATTCTCTAGTGTCATTTTTGAAAGGGGGAACTTGACTGGGAGAATAAATGAATCCTGTTTCCACTTAAGAGTCCCCAAGGAGGAATATGTTGGGTTACATAGAATCACTGAACTTCATAATTTTTGAAATGAGAAATTATGAAGCATTTTACTTAAATTAATACATTTAGAAAAGAGTAGAGAAGGAAAAGTGGGAATCAGAGAGATTTATATTTTTATGTTTTTTTTGGCAACTGCTGCACACTGAGTGGATCATTCATTTTTGATTATTTCTAAAAGATTAATCTATTTCTTTAAAGTTAATATGCAGAGAAATATGTTCAACATCACTTTATTTTTAGATCCCAAGATTTAGTCTGAAACAAATCAGTGGTGCATTATAAACACACAAGAATGTATCTAATGACGAGAATAAGGCTGAACAGATGCTAAAAACGATGCTTCGTGTGGAGTCAAGGGAGCTGCAGGAGGGAACGGAAAAAAAGCTGTAGAAGTTGGAGGGCTTGTGAGGTGAACACTTCAGAGACTTCGCACCCACCAGGTGTATGCTTGGGTGACATGGAGCAGAAGGGACTCTGCCCTGTGCATAGGTAGGAATAGTGACAGGCATCCCCAGGATGCTTGCTTAGGGTGAGAAACAACCTTGGATTTGGGAGCCCTTTGTCCTCGGCTAGTAAAGGGCTGATCTATACCAGACTTTCTCCAATTTTCATGGAGTATTTACTAATAGAGTGCCTGGGACACAATAGATTCTCAGCCAAGTAAGCTGAACCAATCCCTGCAGAATCCAATTACTGAATATTTCCTATAATATTCCAGAAACTTTAAAAATAGTTTTATATGCATTAATTTATAATAATAACGCAATGGGGTGTGTAGCCTGACGGGCATTTCAAAAGGCAGAGAGTGATGAACCGGGCCCAGGGGCAGCTGCTGTAAGGCAGCTTCACCTGTGGGTTCCGTGTTTGCTGTTTTCTCCCTTTCTTGAAATGCTATTGGTTGACCCCTGAGTGAACCTAGGATGGAAGCTGATGGAGGGCTTGATTGTGCTCAAGACTGGGCATGTGGCCCTCCTTTACTTTGATGAGACCGTGGTCATGTTGGTGCCTGAGCATACGGTTCTTTTTTGCTTCGGTGGTTGTGCACGAGATCATGCTGACTGTCCTGAATAAAGCTGGGTTGTTTCGGAGGTTCTTTGCCCACTGAGGAGGGAATCTCGGTGAGTCCTCTGAACTAACTTCATCGGGTCTCTTGTCACTTCTTTCGGCACCGACACAGAAAATTACAACAGGGTGAATACTATTGATGTCACATATTATAAGAAAGGAGCCAAGGCACAGACAGGAAAAAAGACTTAAGGAATATCATGTAGTTGGTAGGCAGTGGAACAGGGATTCATGTCTAGTGAGTCTGGCTGCCAAGCCAATGATGCTTTAACTGTCATGCTAGGCTGCCTCCTGGTGGGTAAGGGATGAGTGGCGCGGGGTGGCTGGTGCTGTAAGCAAGGGGCAGACAGCAGAGCTGTGTCTGCTGGGGTTAGGTGTGGGAGGGGCTTCCTTTTATCTGACAGACCTGCAGAGTGGTTCAGAAGGTGGTGGCCTTCACTTTGGGCTTTGAAACATGGAGAAGTTCTGGGTAGGTAAGACTGCAGATGGGAGAGGGCAGGAGGTCCATCCAGGCTAAGGGAAAGTGTGGGAGGGATCGTGGGAGGGCATCAAGGATAAGTTTGTGGGAGTCATGGGTGGATATCAAGGGTAATTTTGTTAGTGCTGTTGTGCTCAGTTACTTCAATAAAATTTATTGACGCCTGTAATATGCTTATTCCTACCCACTAGGAGCTATAATTTAGTGAGAGTTACTTGCACATGTACATACACACAAAGAAGATGGATTGACGATCAGTATAACATATGTACGTATATAAGGGTATAGATGTATTTCTCACATATAGCATACAAGTATTTTGCTGTCCATCTCTCTCTCTCTCTGTCTCCATCATTTGTCTAGCAATCTATCTCCTTACTTCCCATTCAGCTATCTGTCATCTAGCTAACACGATTTCTTTTGAATTGTGTAAAGAACCAAGAAGGAAAAACAAAACAAAACAAAACAAAAACAAAAACAAAAAACACACGCACACAGAGAAGAGCAGTCATGGTCTGGCTTTAGGAGCAGCCACTTATGACTCTCAGGGGTGGGTGGCGAGTCCTCCCGCTTGGTGTCACTGACTCAGCTGTAGCAGTCCCCCTCTTGACTTCTCATTGGTGAAGAGAAGGAGCTCGTCCAGGTGGGGGAGTCCGTAATACTAGTTGGGGAGGTGTTTCTTAGCCCATTCCCTCTGTACCATGTGGGCAAAGGAGCTTCCAAACTTGGCTGAAAGTTCAGATTTTGGGCCACAGAAATCCATTCTTGACATTATCAAGAGAGTAGCTCCACTCAGAAGTCAAATGGAAAGTTTTAGTTTGAAGGTTGTAGCACTTCAGTTGATTGCTAATGTTTTTCTGGATTCAAATTAGTCTCCCGAGCTAGAGAGCAAAGTAGCATCAGAAGCCAGGGACACTTCCAGAGCTGTGCCATGCTGCTCGTAAAATCTGCAGTGATTTTTTTTTTTTTTTTTTTGGTGTGTGTGTGTGATGTCAAATTAAGAGGGTTATAGCACTTTGATGAATAGAGCTGGAAATACTGTAAATGGGAATAGAATCGTCTCTAAAGTGTTGTCAGACTGCTTAGTTTAGGAAGTCAGGCTCCATTGCTAATTGATTTTTTTTTTTTTTGATTCTGATAGTAACAGTTGCATTAGGAATAATTTATTTCCTTCATTATATTGGCCTACAGAACAAGTAGTCTAGAAACAATGGGTCGATTCACACTTTACATCTATTAAAATAAATACTGGTTTATTTTTCCAAAATTGTGGCCATTTTAATTTTTTCACTGCAATAGTAAAACTAAGTACAGAGATGATTTTAGGTCTGCATGCTGACTGTCAAGGCCCTTGTAATCATTAGTGCCAAGGTGGACTGCAAATTTGCTTGCTGAAGAGAGATACAATGATTAACATTGAATACCAAGAAATGGAGTAGGTGTTAAATAAGCATGCATCGTGCTGTCTTGGTACTTAGGCACAGATACTCATTCACAGGGATTCCTGGCCTTGGTTCTGTGGTGCCAGCTCAGGAGGGATGGGTAAAGCTGTGAGAATCAGCTAGCCTTCTCAGTAGCCACTCCGTCCAGCGATCTGTCTGAGCATTCCCCAGCTCTAACTGAGGTCACAGCAGGCTAATGAGTCCTCACCAAGTATCACTTAGTTGTTTAAGTCAAATAATGAGAGAATGTCCTATCATGTAGGAGTCCTTAGAAATTCTCACGTATCCCCTTTTCAGAGAATTTGGGGAAATGTCCATCTTATATTTGGGTATATACAGTATTTACAAAGCCTTTATGAATATTAAGCACCGATTGAATGCAATTAGTTCTTTAATGTGAGTGGCTATAGGTTTTTCCTTGATTGATTTATAAAGCCTTGAGTTATTTTTCTATCATGATTGTACCAACCACAGCATTAATACAGTGCAGGGAACAAAACAGGAACTAAATAAAATCCTTATTGATCATTTGACCAGAGGAATAATCTTTAATTCATTCTGGGAATTCAAAGACAGCAGTCTTCAAAGCCATGTAATTATGAACTAAAAAGTTCCACAATTTAGAGAGACAGAAACATGCTCACAAGCCCATCCCCAAAAGGATACTTGCTGAAGGAAGTTTTCCTCCTGAAAGTAAGATGCATACTAAGAAAGATGAGGATTTATTTTGTTCAGTGTTTTCCTATATAGGAAATATCTCTCCACCTCATTTTATACTTTAATTTAAAATGTATTTAAACTTCGGGGAGTCTGCAGCTTAGCTCAGTTGTTTAAGTGCCTGCTCAGGCAAACATAGATGCAGGGGACCGGGGTTCTATCCCCAACTCTACCAGACTTACAGGATTTGCCCTTAAGGCAGCCTGAGTAAGTGCCCCCCTCCCCCCGCTCACCCCAAAAAAGGAAAAAAATATATTTAAACTTGATTTTATAGGACACTGCTTTCAAAAGCCATATAGCACCAAATTGATTAAAGCATTATTTGTCTTTTTTAGATATGGTACATTTTTGTTTCAGAATTTCTTTCTTAGAAGAGGTCAGAAAAACAGAAAATCAAAGCCCTAGTAAGCCAAACTCTGACAGATAATTGCAGATAATATTTTGATATATATCATAATTTTTTCTAGGCCTGTGTATTTCATATTTAAACTGGTATCATGTATAAATATTCCAAACCTGATTTTGGCTGATTTCCACCAATATTACATATGTCACTGTATTATGTTAATTGTCCTTAGGAATGGCGGTATAGCTCAGCGGATTTAGCGCTTGCTTAGAGGAAGTACAGGGGCCAGGGTTTGGTTCCTGGCCCCTTGTGCCTCACCGGCCCCGCTCTAGAGCGTGCTGAGCTGGCGATACAGGGCGTAGTGGTGTGCGTGTGTGATCCCAGCCCTTGGGAAGTACAAACAGGAGGATCACTATGACTCAGTAGTGAGACCCTAAAAAAAAAAAAAAAAAAAAAAGATGGAAATGGACATGAAAAAAAAAATTGTCCTTAAGTACTTGTTGTGTGTTTATAGGACCATTTATTACTTTTTTTTTTTTTTTTTTTTGGTGCTGGTAATCGGACGTAGGACCTCACACTTGCCAGGCAAGCACTGTGCTGCTGAGCTGTACTCCCAGCCCTATAGGAACAGTTACTTAATCATCCTTTATTAGGTATTTAGACTGTAACCAATAGCAATAAACTGGTGAATATCTATGATTACTTCTTTAGAATAATAGTAGTAGGAATACTTAGGTTGGTTAAAAGAGTACAAAATTTTATGACTTCTTCAGTGTCTTTCCAACAAAGATCTATCAACTTACACTTTGTCAGCTACGTGTGAAGGTACCAAATGGAGGCTATTATCAAATGAATCTTCCTTGTACAGTATTTTCTTTGTTCATTTGAAAACTAAAAAATAAACCCCTTTTAATGTCCTTATCAGTCAAAAAGTCGTGCTTGTAACAATTAGGATGTTCATTTACCTTAGCTTTTGCATATTCTTTTGGCTGCTAGAATAAAATGTGGGTCAAACGATACAAGCATGCAATTTATGTTAAGAATGTAACTACGGTTATCAGATGAGAGCTTTTTTCTCTTTCCTGGCATAATACATGAGAATATCCACCAGCTTAGGTTCTGTGAGATCCACAGAGGCAAATATTTCTTGTGCTAGTCACTGAATTACTTATACTTCAAGAAATAATCCTGGACTCAACAGTGAAGCTCTTGTCATTCCTGAGATGATTTTAAGGGAAGATGAATTTTGAATATAGACTAACATGCAATAGGTATTGGTTTGGTTGAGTCCCAGACAGGACAGACTTTAGAGCTATCTGTGAAAATAAATCTCTCAAACAACAAGGAAGGTGCTTCTGTTTCACAGTGAGGGTCATTCTCTCGTGGCTCCTGCCTACCCCTGCTCCTTCTTACAGTTGATTTTCTCACAGCTTCTTCAGCTATCCTGTTGGATTCCTGCCCACTAACAATGAACTCGCTTCTTCTACATCTTGCCTTCACCATAACCTGATTTTTCCCTAAGACAGTACCCTGGTTGCGCAACTCCAGGGACCTCCAGGTGAAATTCCCATACAAGGCATGCTGTCCTTTCTGAGGTCGTATCCTCTTGTCCTGGAGGGCTCGAATTCTCTTATCCAGTTCAGGTGGCCTTTTGCATCCATTCCTGGGGGAATGTATCTGGTGACTTAGATTGACTGTGACCTCCTCATCCTTTCATGCTTTGGCAGCCCAGTCACATTGCCCATGCTGGCCTCATGCTTTGGAACGTCTCTGCGCATGGAGCCTTCAGCTCCATTGTAATCCATTGAGTTGAAGCCTCATAACCCTTGTACCACTACCTCAGCCATTTATTTCCCAGGTTTCTGGTCTCTCTACTGTTCTCTATCTTACTCAAGATATCCAACAGTAGTCTTCTACATACTTCTTGCTTCTCCACTAGGCTACTGCATGCTTTTAGAAAAAGAGTTACCATGCCAAAGAGTACCACTGTAGTTCTTTTATCCTCATCTTCAGTGCTATGGAGCAGGCCTTGTGTGGGACATCAAGCTCACTCACTGTCACTATCTCCAAACACTTCCCACCATCCTCAGTATTCCTACCACTCCTCCGACCCTTCTCAGTGTAGGCTGGACAGTCGTCTTTGTGCATTCCTCAGTCTCTTGTCTGAAAGTGTACCTCTCTCTTCTCCTAGCTTTCCTTTGACCTCTGCTGTAGATATTTGCTCTTCCCATTTTCTCCTGGACTACCACTCACCAAAAGTGATAGTTTCATGATTATACAAGTTAGGCATGAGAGTACCTCAAATCTCTAATATCTTAAAAAAAGTTTCCGGGAACTTTTCACTTCCGTGATGGGTGGCTGCTGGTGTCTCTTTTTCCTCTGTTGCATATTATGAAAAGCTGGTATGGAACTCTATGGCTGAGACTGGTGGCTCTCCATAGCTCACAAATTCCTGGAGCAAAGAGGTATATAGTATTGCAGGCAAGGTGACCCACTTGTGCTGGGATCAGCAAGAAAATTATATGCATTCTTTTTGGCAAATTCCCCTTTCTTATTCTCTTTTTGATGACCTTTAGTAAGAGCTCAGCCTTCACACGTTGGGGAAATACTTTTGTTAATGACTTTATAATTCCAAAGGTTGAGACTTGTATTAGCCCTGTGTTTTCAGATGCATCCGTGACTGTAACTATGCAGAGAAATCATTATCTTTCCACTCCAAGATATGCACGAATGGGATATCTGCCTATCTCTCGTCCTCTCTCTTCCTCTACTTAAATGACTTTCTTGTTTTTTCTCAATCCGACACACTGATCTTTCTAGGAACTGACATTGGGCCTGTCTTTCTTTCGTTATCCCTGCCCTTTTGCAGCAATCTATCCAGGTATGGAAATTAGTCACATCACTGTCTTACTTCCAGGCAAGACATGTCTCCTGATCTTCAAAGCTATATAACTGAGCAGTCGCTCAACAGTCCTACAGATATTTTCTTTTATTATTATTATTATTATTATTATGGCTCAGCCTGCCTTGGGGGTGGGGCTGGCGCAGCATGTGGTGCTGGGGATCAAACCGTGGTCCCTGTGGTTGCCTAAGCTTGCCTAAGCAGGTGCTTTAGACCACTGAACCATCTCCCCAGCCCTCCTACAGATATTTTCAACATATGTCAAAGACAGGATTTCTTATTCACACTGTTTTTCTTTTGGAGTCCTCCTGGAAGAAGGCAAGTTATATTTTGCAGTATATCTGAAACCACTTTCAGACTCTGAATAATAACCTAAACCAATAGCCATGCATTGGTGTACCATGACTTGAGTCAGGAATGTGGGCTGAGTTCAGCCATGTGGTTCTTCTGCTGCACTCAGTGGGGCTGGCACATGGCTGGAGTCAGATGCGGCTAATGGCTCTGTTCATGAATCTGGAATATGACGTTTACTAAAGGGGAACTGTTGTAATTGAGCTGTGTACCAGGTTTCCTTCATCCAGTGGGCTAACCCAGATTCATTTCCATGACAGCGGTCCCAGAATTCTTGAGATGAGAAAGAGAGAGACCTGCAAGGCTGCATGAGTCCTGTATTGGAACTGATAGAGCATCTCTTCTGTTCAGTTCTGTAGATTAGAACAAGTCACAGCACATCCCAGGTTCAGGAGAAATAGACTCTACATCTTGATGGAGGAATCATTAGGGCCATATTATGAAGCTCTGCCTGCCTGTCTGTCTGTCTGTTTTGGTTGCTTTTTAAATTTACTATATCCATAGCCCAAGTTGACACACATGTCTTGATTTTCTTCTTCTTCCCTGCTAGTCAGTCATCTGGTCTGGCTAATGGCTAATGTTGCCTTTAGGGTAACTCTTTTCTTTGTTCACATCTTTAACTAAAGCTCTATTGTCATTCTTTTACTGTAACAAAGTGCTGCAGGCTGAGTGACCCAAACAACAGATATTTATTTTATTGCAGTTCTGGGAACGGAAATCTGAGATCAAGGCTTTGGAAGTTTTGTTTCTTCTTGGGTCTATGAAGGAAGGATCTGCTCTAAGCCTCTTCCTGCCTCTAAATGTTTGACTTTTCTTTGCATCTTCACATTATCTTCCTTCTCTGCATGTCTCTGTAAAATATTTTCTTTTTTAGGGGATGTGTATCAAGGATGGAGAACTCAGGGCTTTGCTTTTGCCAGGCAGGCACTTAGACCTTTGAGCTATCTCCTCAGCCCCTAAATACCTTCTTCCTATAAAGACAACATTAATGTTGGATAAAGCTCATTTTACTGGCTTTCTTTAAATTTAATCATCTTGGTAAAGACCCTATGCAGATTAGGACCTTGACATAAATTTTTTCTGAGGAAACATAGTTCAACCCATAACAATCTCTTTCTATCCCTCATCTTCCCCCTAATTATGGTGTCATTGTAGTGGTGTTGTTGAAATATTCTGCCCTTGGTTAGTATTGTTGATGCCACGTGATTTTTTTTTTTTTTTTTTTTAGCATTGTCTTTTATGTCCCCTCTACAGAATTATGAGATTCACAAAGGCAGAGCCTTATTGCTGTGCATTCAGCACATGGATATATAGGCCCCCAATAGTCTTGAAAGAATTATGAAAACGCTCCACTTATGAAAAAATAAGTAAAATGAACAGCATGTGCAGGGGTCCTCCAGATACACAGTGATGTGGAGGTGGACAGTGTAGAGAAGCGTGGTGAGTGAGGGTTCAGGAGCCTTTTGTTTGGCCACCAGCACAGAAATAAGTCCACCCTTCATCTACTTGGAGTTGTAGTGTCACTAGTACCGGATGATGGAAGATGGATGAAGTGGAACTTCTCTGTACTAGTCACCTTCCATCTCCAGGACCAAATGCCTGACACCTGCACCTTAAGGGAGAGCTTTGTCTGAACTCATAGTCTCAGTCTGTGGTTGGTGAGCTCCAAAGCAGATGCGGTAGGGAAGAGAGGCAAGGTGAGGAGAGCTGCGGGGCCCTTGGCAGCTGGCATACAGAGAGAGAACCAGAAAAAACCAGGGGCAAGAATACCCCTTTCTGGGTTACACCCCAGTGACCTTCCCCCTTCAACCATTCTCCATTCTCCAACAGGAAGCTTTTGAGGGACATTTCAGATCTAAATTATAACAACTGGAATGTGTTCTGTTACCTAAACAGATTGGAGCCACACTGCAAATGACAACAAAATTAATCCCAGATTTGTTTTGAGGAGTTGGCTTCTGTCACAGTAGAGAGCTGGTAAGTCCAAAATCTGTAGGATGGGCTGGAAGCTAGTTGTAAGTGAAGTTACCAAGGATGGTCAGTCTGTTCTGTTCAGGCTTCTGACTGTTTGGGTGAGGCCCCTACACATCAGAGAAGATGGTCTGTTTACTCAATGTCTGCCAATGGAAATGTTAATCAACAAAACACCTTCAGAGAAATGTCCAGAACAATGTTTGATCAAACATGATTGGCCTAGTCAAGTTGACACATACAGATCACCACCACACAGATCGATCCTGCCAGTCTCATGACATACTTCATGTGTAGAAGGTAATGACTGTGATGTGGGCAGGAGGACTGGACTACAGTAAATCAATCCCTAACCTGTGCGCATATGTGGAAGAGACTGTCATTGAACGTGCCAGTAAGGGCTGGTGAGATGGCTCAGTGGACTGAGTGTCTGCGTTGGCAAGCCCAGGGACTGGGGTTTGATCCCTGGCACCACATCCTTCCCTTGCCCCATGCAGGGTCACGCTGAGTTGGCCACTGTGACCTGGCCTGGTGGTGCACACCTGTAATCTCAGCGCTGGGGAGGCTGGAAACAGGAGGATCACTAAGAGTTAAAGCTGTGTAGTGAGACCCTGCACCAAATATGTAAAAAATGTACCTTTAATGTCTTGCCCTAGTTAAGCATGAGACTGCATTTATACATTTATGAAAGTGTTTGGTAATCTAAAATGGAAAAGGATTTTAGGTTGTTAAGTTAGAAGATGTGATAAGCCCTGAGTGTCTAAGAAACTTTAATATCCTTACTTGAGGGTTAATTCTAGTCAATAAGAGACAACACAAATATAGATACAGTACTCATTTTTATGCAAACATGAAATCAAAGTTTATGGTGTGTGCTGGAAAGGCATATTATAGATTAAACAAAACGCTGAAATCAAAGCATTGTTTGATTAGCAATCCGAGCTGAAGTGCTGATTATCTCAGCTTAGTTATCATCTCTTACTATTACTCTTAGATCTATTTGTGATTCTCATCAAATTCCCTGTAGTTTTCTTGGCTTCGAGCGGAGGCAGAAGAGTTCTGAAAAAGAGATAATTGTTTTCTTAGAATGTCTGTGGTTTCTGAGAAGGGCTTTCGTCATGGTCACAGCGTCTGCGGGTGGTTAGGCAACCAAAGGGTGGGAGAAGACTTTCCACTGGGCCCTCATAAAGGCAGAAATTTGGAACAAATCAGTTTTTTTTGTTCAGCTGCTCATGTATTTAGATGATGCACCATTGTCTTCAAAGATGACTGTAGATATTTTGCCTAGGATTAATATACAGTATTTATAAAATCAAGGAAAGAGGGAAAGGTTACTTGTAGTGATAAATTCAACAAGCGATTATTAACACTGTCATCATTTTTACTAGTGAGTATAATCCAAGCGTTAGACTCCTTCATTTTGCCTAGCAAAAAATTTTGAAATATTTACATATTTCTAGATCAGCATATAGAAGAATTTGACTTTCAAATTTTGACCTCTCCAAATGCACATCCGTTCATATGGAAGTTCTAGAAGGCAACTGAAGTATGGTGTGATGGTGAAAGTCTTGGATTTTTTAGCCAGCTCTTCACATTTCTACTCCTCAGTTTTCTGACCTATAAAATGGAACTGGTAATATCTACAGCCTGAGGTTTTCCTGAGAAAGGATACTCATCTCACTTAAGGCATACTTGGCAGGCATGGCTAATGAAGCTAATGGCAAAGGGGAAAGAGGGACACAGGGATGACATGCACAGTTGATGTTAATAGGTTAGAAGATGCTTTGGGGAAACCTTGACGTATTTGTTCCAGTCATTTCTGCAACCTTTTCTGAGCTCACTTTCGCAGACTGTTGTTGATGAAGTATGTTTCAATAAAATGTCTTTCTTTCTTTCTTTCTTTCTTTCTTTCTTTCTTTCTTTCTTTCTTTCTTTCTTTCTTTCTTTCTTTCTTTTCTTCCTTCCTTCCTTCCTTCCTTTCTCTCCCCCTCCCCCTCTCTCCCTCCCTTTTTTCCTTCTCTCTCTCCCTCCTTTCCATTCTTCCCTCCCCTCTCTCCCCCCTCCCTCCCTCTCCTTCCTTCCTTCTGTTTTGAGACAAGACCTCACTGTACCATCCAGGTGGGCCTTGACGGTCCTCCTTTTTTCAGCCCTGCCAGTGCTGTGATTTTACAGGCATGCACCACCACACCTGGTTGAGTTTCAATAAAATATTTTCTAGGAACGGATATACTTATTCTTTTTTATTCTGAAGCTTTATGCCGTAATAGACACCAGATCATTTCTAGAATATCTGTTGTTTGATTTAGATTTTAATATTTCCCTACTGATTTTTGCATACAAAATGAGAAAAAAATGCCCATTTTTTTTTGCAAAGAATAAAAGAAAAAATAATACCAAAAAAAATTAGAAGGCAAAACGCCAGAATAACATGATTCTTCAGAAAATACAATCCAATTATAGAAGACAGGTAATATCTAGTTTTCTTGGGTTGACCTATAATAAATGCAGATTGCGTAGGTATTTAATATAGAGTGGTATTTCAAAACCAAATGGTGGCTATTATTTCCATTATCAGTGGGGAAATTAATATCAAGGTAAAAATTAGTGCTTTGGGCTTAGAAATGGTGAAAATTCCTATGAGCCGGGGGGCGGGGGGAGGTAAACTTTTTAAATCTCAAGTTAGGGATGATCCTCTCACTAAAGGCATCTGGGGTTCCCTCTCTCACTGCACGTGCAATTGAGAACATGGATGTTCAGAGGAAGTAGAAAGGAGTAGTTTGGCTTTGGTGGAATTTGTCCTTGGCAGATGTAGACAGAGAAGAGCAATAAGGTTGGTAGGCACGGTGGCGCACACCGACCTTTCTGGCTCTCTGGTAGGCTGAGGCAGTGGAATTGTAGGTTTGAGTTGAGCCTGGGGAACTTCGCGAGAATTTCTTTCAAAATAAAGACATGACTTGGGGATGTAGGTAGTATGATGGCCTAGGCTTCAATCCCCAGTATTGCTGAAAAAAAAAAAAAAAAAAAAAAAAAAAAGGAGAAGGTTAAAATGTGGGCATAGGACGCTTTCTGGAAACTACCATGATGATTATATGAAAAAGGGCACATGACGCAATAGACAAGAGCAGGCCGTGCGTGAGATTTGGGGAGGGGCTCACCTGGGGGAATCTTCCTTTCCAGGCAGGCTCTGGGTGGGAAGCACTCTGTCGGGGTCTTGGGTCAAAGGTTGCGCAACTCACTTCCTCTGGACTGCAAGTGCACTGAGGCAGGCAAGAGGCCTGCCGCGGCCTGACAGTGGGCTGAGCCCCGCAGCACGTGAGCAGCTGCTTCTGTCCCCAGGCAGGGCAGCGCCACTCACACAAGGGGTTGGCCGGGGGTGAGGGTTGGCCTTTCAGACTTAAGCAGCAGATAAAACTGGTCTGGTGGTACAGGTCAGTCCCAGCACTCTGGGAGGTTGAGACAGGAGGATTGCAAGTTCAAGACCAGCCTGGGCAACTTAGTGACCTCATCAGGCCCTGTTCCCTGTCTCAAAATAAATGGGTGGATGGATGGATGGATGGATAGGAATGTAACTCAGTGTGAAAGCTGTAGGTTTAATTCTTTGTCACCACAGAAAAATAAAACAAAACGTAGCAGCGCAATGCCTCTGGCCCCAGGTGCTTCCATTCTTGCTGGCCCTTGAAGTCAGATTACTGTAAAATACTGCAAAAGAGCCCACGCAGGTATCTGGAAAAAGATGCTGGTTTGGGTGAAAGGAGGGAGGGAGATGAGAAAACTGAGCTCCACGCTACAGAAGAGGGGGCTGGTGACCAGGTTCTTTGTCACTAGCTGGAATCCTGTGGGAGATAAGAATAGTACGAAGTTGTTTGTGGAGACTTTGGATGCTTTAGAAATGAGTTCTTGAAGTAGAATCCCGCTGCCTTGTTGGTTGGGGGGGGGGCGTGTAGAACAGCTGCCCAATTTGAAGGAGTGGTGGTGATGTTTCTGGAAACTGTGCTCATTGCTGACCATCATCGTGCAGGAAAGGAGGTCTGTCTGAGGCTGTGGCCAGCCAGCACATCCTCTTATTTTGGGGACTAAGTAGGGCAGAAGTTGGGCAGGTGTGTGGGTGGGAGAGAGGAAGGGAGGACCTGGGCCACCCAGGAGCCCAGGACCAGAGTACCCACCATTTGATTGGTTCAAGCTCTTTTATGTGCAAGAGAGAGAGCCCGCTCTGTGAAGGGACAAGCTGCCTCCCATGGAGGATGCTGAGTGATGCAGGTGGGGCTGTAGCCACATCGTCTGTGGCATCACAGGACAGCCATGAAGCCAGGACTGGAGGGCAGGATGTCCTGAGAACAGGATGTGGGCTCTTGCTGTGCTCACCTCTCTGGGCCATTCACCTGGTTCCACAGAGTCACCCATCCTGAGTCTACCTCTTTGTTCCTCCTTACGCTTGTCCCAATTGCATGCTCCACATGTGCTACTCTGAGTGCAGTTATCCTGGGGAAGTCCTACATGCTCCCCCAAGTGAGTGTTGGTGGCCTGGGGCCGGATGATATGGGCATGATGGCGCTGGACCTGCTCCATGTCCTCTTTGGGCAAGAGCCATCGTCTGCTCTTTCAAGCCTCAGCATCCCCTTGGGGTGGAGGAAGGGGAACCTTCCTTATGGTTGTTTTTTGGTGCGGTTGCCTGGCTGTGGAGAGCACTGGGCTGTCTCAAGGAGTGGTCTCAAGGGAGCTGGGGGTGAAGCAGCAGCCGTCAGAGGACAGATGCCTCTAGGGGCAGAGGAGTCTCTCTAGCAAGTGCTGTGCTACGCGCATTGGGCCAACTTTCTCTTATAAAATAAGGTCCCCATGTGGGATGGTTCCCTGGTAAGTTCAGCTCTCCCCACCTTGTCTCCGGTCTCTGTGCCTCTCTGTGTATGTTGGTACAGTGCTGAAGAGCCTTTGTTTCTTTGTTTTCCTTGAAGGAATTAAAATACACGATGAGCTCCTACTACAACTCAATAACTAAAGTGAACAATCCAATTAAAAACGGGCTAAGCACTTGGTTAGACATTGGCTCAGACACGTAAAAGACCGGCAGATATGAAAAGATACCCAGAGTCACTAATCATCGGGGAGATTCAAATCAAAACCACAATGAGATGCCAAGACACATCTGCAAGGAGAGCTGACAGTAACAAGAGACAGGAAAGCAAGACGGGAAAGGCAACAGCTATGGTTGAACACGTGGAGAGCGTCAACCGTTCCTTCTCTTTCCTGGGGCTGGTGCATGTCAGGTAGCCGAGCAACACACAATTAGAGGGTGTGTTGGGGGGACTGCGGTTACCACCCTGGCTCTCTCTGACATTGAATGAGGGCCTTTCCATCAACAGTGTTCTCTCTCTCTCTCTCTTTTCTTTCTTTCTTTTTTTTTCTGTCTTTTTGAGGCAGGGTCTTGCTATGCAGTTCAAGCTGGCCTTAAGCTCACTTTTGTAGCCCAGGCTGGTCTCAAACTCACACCAATCCTTCTGCCTCAGCCTCCCAAGTGCTGCGATTACAGGCGTGCGCCACCACGCCCAGTTAACAGTGTTCTCTTGATTCTCAGAACACATTTGGCAAAGGTGGGCAACCTTTTTCTACCCCATAAACCCTGGCAAGCGTGGTAGTCAGTATTTTGATCATTTCCATGGGCTGCCTCCTCTCAGACTGAAGTCAAGGTATACTCTTGACTTAACCTCCGAAATGCTTTAAGTTAAAAGCAGTCCAAATACCAACTCATTTCTTGAGAGATTTGGAACATTGCATTTACTACACATAAGATTATTATGATTTTATAATAAACAACCCCACTGCTGGAATCTGAACAAGCTGTGTCAAACACTCGAATCCACAACTGACAGTCTGGTGTGGTGTGGGAATAGACAAAGAGGAACTGTCAAGATATTGATTTTGTATCAACAGAGCCTTACTGACACATGACTTAGGAAGCGTTTAAACGAAAGGCCAGCCAGAGAAAAGGGATTATATAAATCTTCACTATAGAAAGACCATCTGTCTTGAGATCTTATTTAATGTTCTCACCTGTGAATGCCACTGACCACAGAGGCTTTGGTGGAGGATGACTGTGGCAATTGTCTTAACATTTATGGTGTTCCAGAAAGATGTGCCTTTAGTTTCTATGAATGCTGACATGGGGTTGTGGGAGGAAGATACTCCCAGCTGACTACAGGTTCTTCATTGTGAGTGAACTCAGTGGCATCAGCATGGTGTGACGATGCCTGGGTAACTATCTTTCTCCTCTCCTCTCCCCCAGCCCATGTAGATGTCACCGCTCACCAAATCCTCCACTAGGCTGTTGTCCCAACAGGTCACTTCCTCCCAAGTGCAAGTAGATCTCCTCTACGTGTCTGGCATTGACTTTCTAGTTCACAGTGTTCCCAGTTCTGATCATAGGGTTAGCCACTCACCAAGATTGACCCTTATTTTTATCCGTTTTCTATTGCTAAGAACACAATATTATGGATTGAGTTAAGTTATGAAGAAAAGAAATTTATGGCCACACTAGGCATGGACTCCTTGGTGCCAGCGACCTGAGGTGGCATAAAATATCCTGGGTAAGAGATGGGGAATGTGTGAGAGATCTAGCCAGGCTGGCTTTTGGGATACCCATTAATCCAGGAACCCATACTTTCCATGAATGGACTAATGAAGGCAGAGCGCCAATCACTTCTTAAAGGTCTTACCTCTTCATAGGCCACCGTGTGGATTAAATGTGTTCAGACCGCTGCAACCTGAACAGTTCTTCTGTACTAGTTTTATCTCCCAACTGGATGCTAGGCTCGTTGCAGGAGAGGCGACTCTCAGACCTGCCCTGCCGCTTCTGATAACTCCAAGCTACACTTTCATTGCTCTTGCTTGGATGAGCGCAGTAGCTTCTGACTGAATGCACACCTTTCTGTGGTAATCCCTTACTTAAAATCTCTGCAGCACAACCCTGAATGACCTGGTCAGTTGTGCCTGCACTTTGTGGTCTGCCCTGTTTTCTCCAGCCCTGTCTTGTCCCCACTTTCAGAGCCACCAGCAGTTCTTTTTTGCCATTCATGTGTGACATATATAAGCTCTTATTCCCTTGGCCGCTGGCTTTTGGGTCCCTTGCCTAGAACACCTTTTCTCATTCTCATGCTTTTGTAGTTTTTATCGTAGTATTGCAAATACTGTTTTTCAAAATAAAATAGTGACATTAAAACTGAAGGAAGAGAGGTAAAGGATATATGTGATAATGAACATTATTTTCCCAGCCAAACAAATATATAATTTGTACAAGTTAAAAACGCATATTAATAACTTCATGAGGCTAACCAATTTGGGACTCAATTAGAAATGTGATCCCAGGAACTACATACAAATTATTATAATTAGGGTGACAGGAAATGGCGCTCCTAGGAAATGGTAGGAGGCAGAAATTTAAAAGGGGAATATATTATTTAAAAGTCAGGCAGCTTGTCTTTGCGGGGCCTAAGAGTTGAACTGGGAGAATTAAAGATCTGGGATCATAAAGCTACCGGCAGAATGAAGTGCTGAGCTAATCCACTTAGCAGAAAGCAGTTCACCACCATAATTGGAAATCCAGGTTTGTGGCTACTTAATAGGAGCCAACACTTAATCATGTCAAGGCCACTGTGTGCCATAGATTTAACATGCCATCACTAGCATATTTTGCAACTTGGACAATTAATTCCACACCTGCACTATCCCATATCCAACATTATAAAACATGTCCTCCTCGTAAAAATAAATGTATGTGGCAAATAGCCCTCTGTCTTGTTTGCCAAAAAATAGATTACCATCAGGAAGGCTGAGTTATCACCTGCTGTCAACAAATGGATTACCCGAGTTAAGGTCATTATTGTTGCTGCCGTTATATTACCTATTAGGTCTGTTTTGCGTGGACGTAGGGGTGGGGTAGACGATCTCGAATCTATCTGAGTTCCTATTAGACCTTTCTGAACTTCATTTGAAATGCCTGTAAGATTATAAATTAAAACTACCCATGCAACCCCATATATTTTGTTTTAAAAGAAACTGCCTCTTTAAATGAGAAATTCTTTTCCTGCCTGCTACAGGTTTTAGAGCACCTCAGCATCCCGTGAGCCCTTTCACATTGTCATCCACTGACATTTTTCTTTCTGGATTTTTAGAAATATAATACAAGATAAAAACACTTGGAGGTGAAACAGCAAGAGGTAAAGATAACAAGAATATTTCTTTAGTTTACTCTCTGCTTTTATTTTTCCTCTTATTACTTATGGAATTTATGTTTGTACTCTGTTTTAAACTCTAAAGTCAGTTTCAGTTAACTTTGATTTCCATGTTTCCATTTTATTTAATTAAACTTTTTGAAGACTTTTTTTCCACTCCATTTAAATGAAACACGACCGAGGAGGAAATGAATATAAACATCTTTGCATAACTGATACGTTGAAAAATGCATGACCACTTAAATGTCACAACTCGGTGAAGCATTTCTTCTTTCTTCTAGCGCTACTGAATTTTAAGGACGAAACACATTTTGCATTTGTTGCTGTGCTGAAATCAGTAGCACCGGACGTCTGGGCCAAAACCCATCTCGCAGGGGGCGCCAGGGTCTCCTCCTCCTCTTTCTCCTTTTTGCTTCCTTCCTTCTTTCCGCCCTGTATATTTTCTGTCTCCCCTTTCCCTCTTCCCTTTCTCCTTTTCCTTGCCCCTTGTCCCCCCCCCCTTTTTTTTCTCGCCCCCTCTCTGCGCCCCTTGATCCTGATTTCTGGCTTTGCTTTCTTCTGCGAAGAGCCAGTGTCCGCTTCCGGTTCCAAGGCATCCCGCGACCTAGGATCCGTGTGGTTCTGGCCGGAAGCTCGCCCCTTGAGGGGCCTGCACCGATTGCGCCGATGTGATGTCCATTTCCTTGCTCTTCAGCAGTCAGGCTGCGGTAGCTTAGAGTCCAAGAATGAGGTAAGGTCTGATTCAGACGTCCTACCAGCAGGATCCCACAGGCAGAGGAATGCTAATCGGAAAGGGAAATCGAAGGGCACAGAAACAATTAGGTTATTACAAGGCAACATGAATCCAAGCTGGAAGGAGAGCATGGAGGAGGGGGAATGCATCAGGAAACTTGCATTCCCCAAGCATCTGTTTGGCATGCAACACTCTCGGGACTGCGGGAGCCTGGCAAGAGGGCATCCTGGCTGGGCGGGGACAGAGGTGCTTCTCCTGCTTTGTCACAGTCCCCAGCTGTCCACAGCGCCGCCACCCTAACAAGTGAGCGATGGCAGTCTTGAAGGAACCTGTTGTCTTAGTCACTCCCTTGTAGCTGCGATGCCCCACCTGACACCGACAAGCTAAAGGAGGAAGTCTTTATTTTGGCTCAGTTTGTACAAGTTTCGGTTCACAGTGGGTTGCTTCCCAGGCAGCGCGGCGGCGTCACAGAGGCATGTGGAAGAGAGAACTGCTTGTGTCCTGGCACCGCGGAAGCAGAGAGCTGCCCAGCCACAAGCCCGGGGCAGACTCGCCTCCTCTGGCCAGACCCTACCTTCTTAGGACGGCACATCAGCTGTGGTGCCCTCGGAATTCAGCCACCTTCAGGGAGCCCTGCCTCTGAGTGCGCGGGGCTGGAGGACAACGCGTACACATAAAGCATAGCAGTGTTTATTTTACCTCCTATCCTGGCTTAGTATTGTAATAGGTGGCTTGCAAAGAGGGAGCCACCATAAAGCACAGCAGCAAAGCCTCTCTGGTCACCTGCCACATGCAGCCTTGATGACGAGCATGAGTTCTCAGTAGAAGTGGGCATTGCAGGTTCATTCATTTACTTGTTTGTGCTATGCATGCAGTCTAATTTTTGCATGTTAACAACTCAATAAAAACATCAAAATAAAGCCGGGTGTGGTGGTGCACACCTCTAATCCCAGCACTTGGGAGGCTGAGGCAGGAGGATCGGTGCGAGTTCGAGACCAGCCTGGGCTACAAAAGTGAGCTCAAGGCCAGCCTGAACTGCATAGTGAGACCCTGTCTCAAAAAGACAAAAAAAAAAAAAAAAAAAAAAAAAAAAAAAAAAAAAAAAAAAAAAAAAAAAAAAAAAAAAAAAATCAAAATAATTACACTATCAAATACATGTGTTGAGGAACGATGGTTTCTGGGGCTGCTAGCTATGTGTTGGCTAACTGTGTACCCTGAGCCATTTTTCATGAACTAGCAAAGTCACAAGGGTAGGATTGCTGTCACCTTTTCTAGGAATTAAAGAAACAGAGGCACGTGGAAGAAAGCTTGAATTCAAGCAAAGTCTCCTGCATACCGCATATGTGCCAGACACCATGCTGCTTCTTGCAGGAAGACGTACAAGGATGCCTGCCTAGCAGATATTTCTGGTCTACCTCAGAGCACTGACAGGGTATTCAGAATGTCCACTGTGGCTGTCACATTGAAATGGCAGCTCAGAGCAGTGATAGATCTTCCAGGACTCACAGACAGCCTTGTATTAGGACCCCTATTTCTGGGCAGATAGTGCAAGCGGCATATATCCACAGAGATTCAAGTGTTAGGAATGTTCTTCAGAGCAGGCTGGATAAGGAAGAGAGAGATTTGCAGCAAGAGGGTGAGGTAACTTGTCTTTTGGAAAAATTCTTTCTGGAGGAAATGTTTATTTCTTGGAGGTAAGAGAACAGAGGCCCAGCTCTCTGTGAATGCACAGTGGCGAACACAAGCCTGGCATCATGGTGCTTTTGTATAGGACCCACTAGCCATTTGATTAGGTTCT
Organism: Myocastor coypus; assembly: GCA_004027025.1. Lineage (NCBI taxonomy): Eukaryota > Metazoa > Chordata > Mammalia > Rodentia > Myocastoridae > Myocastor > Myocastor coypus. The sequence goes on from PVJA010000700.1 coordinate 114,338, forward strand.
ATCTAGGGTCTTTGATGGGCAGGGATCAGAATGATTACAGGAGAAATCTTCCACAGAGTCCCTGAGCCTGCTGATGCTGGCTTGCAGTAGTTCCCATTTCTCTGGAAATCTTTTTTTTTTTTTGTGACTTTTTATTTTTAATTTTTTTTCTTGTTTCAGAACTTTTGTTTGTTTGTTTGTTTATTTATTTTTATGGCCGGCTCAGCCTGCCCTGAGGGAAGGGCTGGGGCAGCATGTGGTGCCGGGTATCGAACCGCAGTCCCTGCAGCTGCCCAAGCTTTCCTAAGCGGGTGCTTTACCACTGAACCATCCTGCCAGGGCCTCTCTGGAAATCTTTATGTCCCCATGTGTAAGCAGTGTCTGCTCTTACCCAGATGGTAGCTGTGTTGTCCCCCAGGTAGAAGAGTCAGCCTCTGTCTTAGTTACTCTTCTCTCATTGCTGGGGCAAATACCTGGCACCCAAAATGAAGGAAGGGAAGGTTTATTTAGCTCTCAGTTACTGGAGGCTTCAGTCCATACTCGGCTGTCTCCAAGGCACAGTGCACATGGCAGAGAGCAGCAGTTCATGGCAGGACGCAGCAAAATGGTGACAGAGGCAACTGACCAACCAGGGCAGCAGAGAGCAACAGAGTAACAGAAAGAGAGAGTCCGTTTCTCTGTCTCTTTTGTATTAATTACACTCAGGCTCTCTGCCTCAGCCAATCCTCCTCAGGCCACACCCATAATCCCAGCAGTACTCAGACCCGTAATCCCATCAGTACTAAAATACACAATCCCAGTAGATCATGAGTTAGTCTCAAACTCTGGAAGTGCCTACCCCATGATTGCATGAGGCCGTGGGGGGACAACTAGACACAAACCATAACAGTTTCATAGCAGTTGGACATCATGAATAGCCATTGGAAACTTCTGAAATGTCTCCTAGCCTTGACTAGGTGGGAGATCATAGGGAGAAAGCACAGCAGGGCAAAGCACAGAAAGGCCAGGCCCTTGTGATGGGCTGCCCAAGGATCCCTCTGCAGAGCGGTGACTTGCACATCTGATCTTATTAACTAGGAAGCCCTGTCAGTGCTCAGTGGAACATTTTGCTCAAAACCCCGAGCTGAAAACTGATGAGAATGGTCCTCCCACCTCTGCTCACTGAAAGCTTTCCTTAGGATGCTGTGTTTATCCCTCGGCACTGGGCTTCTCTCAGAAAATGAGAAGGCTGCAAAAGAATGGGGGATGGATAGCAATTCCAGGCCAGTGCTCCCCAGATGGCAGGGCACTTGACATTACCTGGGGACAGGTAGGAAGCAATGAGGAGGAGGCTGGTGCTAGAAGAACTTCTATGTTGTTTTATTTGGCATCTCCTCCTGAAGTTCCTCTAAACTTATGTCTTGTAATACACATAACATATTAGTGCGGCAGAACTAATTTATAATTAAATTACATTATAAATTACATCACATTACATTTTAAGCTAAAAAGTACATTATCTTGGGAGTTCTTTAACTTTATTTTTAATTTGCCTAAAGAGATATAAGTTAAAAAATGCTTGGAGACCATTATCCTATCCTAGAGTATGAATATCAGTCTTTTGTGTTTTGAATCTCTTTTCTCAAGGACTAAGATCCCTCATGGGATGAGGAGAAGTCCAGCTTCCCCAAGGAGAGAGTTTAACTTCTTGTAGTCATTCTGTAATTTGTCATTTGTGGCAGGTTTTGAGGACATAAGCATTGCAGTGGTATCTTTGAGAGGAAATGTTTATCATTATAGCTCTAAAACAGATCACAAACAGAAACAATAATTTCATTAGTAGCTGAAAATTGTAATAATGCTGTTGAATATAAATTTCACTGCTATGGTAATTCTAAAACACAAGGATGATGAATAAAAAATTGCAGCAGTATTATTGGGAATAAATTTTATTGCCATGAGTAAGATACAAGTGGGAGGATTGATGGAGACTGAAATTTGGGGTGATAGTCCCCCCACCCTGGGGTTTGGCTGTTATTGGCAGGAGTATATTCTCTTCTCCAGTATCACACCCACACCTTGAGTGGAAAATCTCCTCTCTGAAGAGAATGGAATAATGTTTTCATTTCAGCCCCAAATCACACATCGCTTTCTTATTCCATGTTTCTTATTGTAACCTTCCTGTGAATGTTGTGAAAGCCCAAACCCAAAGATCAATCTCCTTTTTCTGGTCCTCCACATCAAACTGATGGCCAAAGGCCATCATCGCTACTCTCTCTGGCTTTGTCTGAGTTAGTTTCTTCCTTCTTCATCTCTTCTGCAAGACACTGGACAAGCCCTGGACCTCTGTCACCTCTTACTCCCTGTACTCTGCCCTACTGTCTTCCAGTCATCCACAGAATGAGTATTGCCATATGGTTCCGGGCCAACCTCTTCCCAGCTAAAACCCTCTTATAGCTTTCCCTTTCTTGCATAATTAAATGCAAACCCCTTAATGTAGGATCCAAAGCCCCGTGAGATCGCTGGCCTCCTACCTTGTACTTTTCTCCATGGGTCACTAGCTGCAGCTTCTCACATCTCCCTTCTGATTCTCTGACACTGTTCCTGTCAGCCCTGGGCCATTCCTGTTCCCTTGGGTCACAGCTGGTGCACATCCTTCCCTCAGGTCGTGCTGTTTGCTCTTTTCTGGAAGAACACCTTTTGATACTGCCCCAGAACAGCAGCAAGGGACTTTCCGGCTCTCTCTACACTGGGGCTATTACCTCCGTGCCTCTAGGGGGCACCATTCCCACAGAACACTGGGGCTGGGAGCCCCTGAAGTGCCCCAGGAACAGGAAGCCGTCTTTTGCATTTTCCTTTCTGTCCTTTCCAGCTACCATTTCAATCCCATATGGCTGTGTGTTTTTGCTTGAATAAAGAATAGCTCAGTTTTCAAAGAATAGCGAATTTGTGACTTCCAGGTCTAGAAATTATTTTGTAGATAATTGTGTGTGTGTGTGTGTGTGTGTGTGTGTGTGTGTGTGTGTGTGTGAGAGAGAGAGAGAGAGAGAGAGAGAGAGAGAGAGAGATTTTAAACATTGCATTAAAATATTATATTGCTTACTGAGATTTTGGTGTCCTTTAAATTATGCATCGAAGGCAAGTGCCTAACCGGCTCTACTCTGGCCTGTTAATGTTCTATTGATCTGGAATACATGCAGACTATATCAGGAATCAGGTCTTATTTTGGCTGAGTGGAATACAGTGACTAAGAAGGCATATTAATGGTAATGTGCACGAAGGTGTGTGAATGTTACATAGTTGCCCAAGGTGGTGGTCTGATGACAACAGCCCATATCAGGGGCTTGGAGATTGCTTTTTTGTTTGTTTGTTTTGTTTTAACTGACCAGCATTGATCAAGACTTGGGCACATTCACAACAAAATGGTAGAAGAGGCAAGAACTGAGCATCTCCTGGCCACAGGTTCAAGTGTTGCTTTTACCAACTCACGTGCTGCGTGGTTTGAGGCATGTTATTTCTTTTCCTTGAGTCTCTACATTTTTGACAGTCACATGGAAAATCGCCTGTTCATTGGGCTGTGGTGACCATTAAGTGAGATGGTAATGCATCCAACGTCTGTCCACGGAGCACCCACAGTGTGCCGGCTCTGCGCTCAGCTGTGGGCGTCAGAGGCAAGGACGTGGCAGGCTCAAGGGTGAGGCCCCACACTGTTCAAGGTTGGGAACAGCTTCCTTGGGGAGCGAAGATATAGACACAGGAGGCAGGACGGGCTTCCGAGCAGGGGACACGGAAAAGATACTTGTGTGGTTAGCGTGTGAGGCACTAATTTGTGCTGTCTTTATACAACAGTCAGCCTCTCATCAGGGCTCTGTGTGACACTGTAGTGAGTTCTAGAAGCTTCCAGGGCTGATCAGTGCCACCCTCAGGATGAAGAGCTCTGCCTTTGCAGGCAGTGGCTGGCTTCTTGCTGTGTTGCTGTTTCTGGAGAAGGTTCTAGAAAGGGGCAGATGCAGCTCAGTGGAGTGAAAAAAGAGGCAAAGAGTTAATCAGAAAAGACCAAACTTACGATGGACAGGGAATAAACAAGAAGGGACGTTTTTGTGTCACCTGCCATATTTCTTAGGAAATAAAAGTAATTTTTCCAGAAATAACTTAAGCATTCAGCAAGAAAAGATCCTGAGCTGTACAGCGCCAGCGCTGAGACAATTCCCTGGTGTGTTAACATTTCTGGACCAAATGCACTGGCAGTTTGCATCGACAGGGCCCATCTTTCTCTCAAGGTACTTGAGCTTGGAGGGAGTTTTTTTTTTTTTTTTTTTTTTCCACATGTGGTACTGGGTATTAAACCCAGAGAGTGCTGAGCTACATCTTCAACTTTCAAATTTTATATATATATATATATATATATATATATATATATATATATATATATATGATTTTGAGACAAGATCTAGCTAAGTTGTCAGGCTGGCCTTGAACTTACACTCCTCCCACTTCAGCCTCTTGAGTTATTAGGATTATAGACATTTGCCATTGTACCCAGCCTAGGTTGGGCTAATTAATAGGTGTATCATAAATGAACAAAAGCTACATGAAGTTTAAAATCAATCACAACAATAAATTGATGGAAAGATCTGCCCTTATACACAGTATGATACTGGCAGAATCCATCCTCCCCAGAGGTCACAGGAGAGACAGAAAAGGGCAAACAATTCTGTCCCTCAGCCTCATGCTTTCTTGACCTAGTCGTTACCTGAAAGAATGACTTTCCTCGGCCTCCTCTGTGCATGAGTGTTCGTCAGGCAAGCACTATTTGGGACCTCTGGTACTAACCAGAAAATTTCACTGCATGTGTAGGAGGTAGTGGCTCTTTATGGTCTTTTGAATTTGAACTAGTGACCAAGAAGTGAGAAATTCTGTGTTCATTACTAAGTCCCTCAACTCTCGTGGACACAGAGATGTAGCCTCAACACCCAAGGTCGTGTGTGGCGAGCTGCATTTGGCTCATGATGAAATCTACACCGAATTGAAAGTGAATCCTCCATCCAAACTGCAGGACCCAAGCTGAGCAATGAACAGCTCCCCCTTTCCTGGGGCTGGGGTGTGGGAAGTCGTTGCCACCAATGGCAAAAATTCCTATCTGAGAAGTGCTGAGTTCAGAGCAGCACTTCGCTGGTGGTCTATTGTTTTTTTTTTTTTTTTTTTTTTTGTGGGACCAGGGTTCGAACTCACGACCTTGCACTTGCCCAGCAGGCACTTGTGCCTCGGAGCTATCTCCCCAGCCCCTGGTGGTCTATTGTTGACACTTCTCATTAGCTTAAGTGCTTTCTTCCTGGTTTTGAGTCTAGAGAGAGAAGCTCTAATCAGAAACCTGCTGGGATGTAAGGGACACAAGAGAGGGTTCCAGGCAACTCAGAGGTCAAGAGGCATATGACAAAGGATGGCAAGAATAGCAGTCAACAGATCATCCTCCCCCTGGCGGGTTTTCTGGGGTTGGGAAAACGCAGCTATGGTGGAGGCCTGTGAGGCTGAGTGTCGCTTTGTTAATAAAGGCTGTATAAGAACCAGGAGAATGCCATCTGGTCCTGGACCCCTGCCAGGTGATGGAGACTTTGTAGCTTCTTGAGTTTCCATAGTGAAAATGAGGTTGTACAGGCAACAGAACGTCTGCACAGCAGCCGCAGAGGAACTCGGGCTCGTCTAAGAAAAGCCTGGCACAGGGGCAGGAGGCAGCTCAGGGGCAGAGTGCTTGCCTAGCGTGTGCCAGGCCCTGGGTGCCATCCCCGGTGCCAGCCAGCACTGCCGGAAACTGGAAGGTGTGTGTGATGCCAGCATAACCTTTTACACTGGCAGAGGAGAGACAGACCATGTGGCCGCAGCACCTGTGACGAGGAGACCAAAAGGAGTCCTTCCTACCTGGGCCCAGTGTCCGGGCCGCTCTGTTGGCTGCAATCTGTGAGCTAAGAAGAAACCCAGCATTGTAAGGATAAGCAACTCGGGTGAAAGCAGATGTAGATTTTTCTAGTTTATGGAACTTGTAGGCCAAACGAAAACCCAGTGACCTATTTCATGAAGTAAACTGCAATAGACTTGGCAGTCACCCTCCAGAGAGTCGCTTGTCCCCCCAGAGCAAAGTAAGATAATATTTATTCATGGTATTAAAAAATTTAAATGAAGTCATCCAGGAGCAACCTCCTGAGAAAGAAATAAAAATGTACAGGGACACTGGTTAGAAATGTTGTTATAGATTAAGACTATGGAGGCAATTAATATTGAGGAAAAAGTCAATCTAGCAAGGTAAGAAACTGAAATATTTATATAAAACGTTAAAAAAATCTCATTAGTTATTACCTAGGTGGACATATCTCCATGTAATTATGGAGTCTGCTAACAAAAGCAAATTTCTCTCTCCTGGTTCCATCTCTGAGGCATTAGAGTTGGCAGAAGCTCTTTTCATGGGGAAGTAATTTAAATAGATGTAGACCGAGTTTAGGTCTCTGTAAATATTTCTTATTCTATCGGTCTTTCGGGCTCCCAGGAGGCAAAGAGAAAGCTGGATAGAGGGAGATGGCCAGGTGCCTCCTTGATGCCCAGTGTCCCCTTAGGAGGGAGGGAAGGTGGCAGCTGAGGCAGCAGCGCCACCAAGCAGTGACCAGAGCGACATGGTGGAGCTGGCGAAAGTCATTCAGGTAAATTCCACTGTTGGCACGAGCAAGCCTAGGGCCCGGGCCTTGTGTATGCCAGGCGAGCGCACTGCCCCGCAGCCTCATCCTCAGCCCTAGGACAAGCACACAGCACCCCTACCCCCACCCCTCAGGAGGACATCCCGGGGATCATGTGACCCTGTGGGGGGTGCAGCAGACATCGCTCTTTGTGGAGAGAAGCAAGGTGCCTCCGATTTCTTGTCTCTCCAGGGTGCTGCGCGGAGTGCAAGCCGGTGCCAGGACCCCGTTTGGTCCTGCTTTCCAACTCGTGCCAGCCCTTGGGGCTCCTTGAACTCCCTCTGCTTTCTCCAGTGTAGCTGCTGTGGAGATTCTCAGGGCAGCCCACCCCAAACGAGCCCTGTCACCCTGTGCGCACTGGGGGATAATCCCGCTCTCTCCTTCAGAGGGAAAAAGGCTCATCCTCCTGCTGTGTCACAGCTGAGCACTGCCCAGGGTGGCAGCACATGTGGCACACGGCCTTGCCTCTTCCTTCCTGTTATGCAGCGCCCCGAGCTCTACCCCTTCACCTGTGCCCTGGATCCCCACGACCCTTCCGCCTCTGCACTGCCTCATTCTTTCCATTCTCTCTTCTCTCTATCTGATTGCTCTCTGGCTTATTTCTCTAAGGCTGCACAAGAATTTCAGATCGCTTCTCTCGCGCTTCCCCTAAATTAACCTCCTCTTGGTATTCCCTTCCATTCCCTTGAACTATCAACCTCACTCCCACTTTCTCTGGAACCATAACAATTTAGCTTTTGTCCCAACATGCTATTGAAATGGCTTTGGCTAAGGTTACCTCCGACCTAATTTTCGAGTCTAATGACCTATTTTCGGTCTTCTTTTTGGATTCTTTAAAGCAATTGCCTGGGTGGATAACTACACTGCTTAGAAGTCCATGGCTGGATTTTATTTGTTTATTCATCTATTTAGTGAATATTAGTGATTCCCTAATATGTATTAGGGACTTATTCCAGGTTTTGGAGATTACAGCAGCGCAGTGTACTACAGTACTTCGAAGAGGCAGGCAATACATGCTTAGAGAAGTAAGCATAAAGACCCATGTTAGGTAGCCATGAGGCCAACCACCTGCTTCCGTCCCTGGCTGTGCCTCCTCTGGCAGGGCTTTTGCCATCTCCCTGCTTCTTCTTTTGTCTATTTCTTTAGTGTCAATGGTTCCAGAGTCTGTCTTCCTCTTCATTTTTTCTACACGGTTCCCTAAGAAAGCCCACCCACTACGAGACTCTGATTATTGCATTTCTGCCACTCAGATCAGTGCTTATGGTCCCTTTGGATTTTGTCTTTCAAAGACTGGATTCTTCTACTGAGCCCTTCCTCAGCCCTTTGCACTGGTAGTCTCCTCACATGTGCCAAGTCCAGCTGCCCCTTCCTGTCACCGAGTCCCGCGCAATCTCCTGTGCTCTTGACCAGTCAGTGTTGGCATAGTTCTACCAGCCTCTCGATCCAGAAGTGGGGGTCAGCCTCTCGATCCTGCCACCTGCTGTAGCCAGTCATCAGAGGCTGACAATTCCACATCTCAGACACTCTGCGACCCTGCCCTGGGTCTTCACCTCAGGATCCCTACGTCTTTTCTGGATGCTTATCTTCTGCTTGACTTCCACAACTCCAGGGGTCCTCATTCCTGCCACCTCTGGCCTTGCTACCAAAATTATCACCCCAAAGATACTGGGCTGTGGCAATTCTCAATTTTGATTTCATGCCTTTGGCCTTCAGCAAGTCTTCAAGGACGGCAGGTTGCTATTGAGTTGTGGCTCATGAGGCCACTTTGGGGGTTGTAGCAAACATTCTAAAACAAGAAGGACAAAAAGTCCGAGTGAATTTCACATGGAAAGAGGGAGCGTTGTTTTATTACTCTTTTGTTTTCGTTATACATATGTGTGTGAGAGATACTGGGGTGTGATTGCAAAATGCACCTTCATTGGGTTGGTTTAAGAAGTGCTTCTATGCAGGGTGGCCTCTCCTTGTTTTTAGTGTCCCAGCTCCAGGGTTGGCTCCCCAGCCCTCTCTAGGCAGAATCATTGTCCCCTGTCTTCCTGAACTTCCCTGAGCCTGCCTGGTCTCCAGTCTACGCTGCCTCTTTGGGAATATGACTGACACTCCTGCTTTTCTCCTTCCTCAGACCATGCAGAGGGTGAAGGGTGAGGCCAGCTCATCTTCATGGCTCTGGAGTGCAGCATGGGGCCTGGGACAGAGGACTCAGGGGGAGTCTGTAGGAAACTGTGTGTGTGTGTGTAAGAGAGAAAGACCCCATCTGCTGTGGGATAACGGATGCTAGTGTTGTAGGAAGGATGCGTATGAGATGTGCACACTCACTTCACTTTGGGGTTCTTGCACTACTTCTCTGTGTTCCCCACTTGCTCAGTGACCCCAGGGCCAGCCAGCCGGAGGCCTCAGGAGCAATGTGTCGCTATTCCAGGATGGGTGGCTGAGATTCGTGATGCAAGTGCATGTTCATTGTGTCACGTGCCAACAGCAACATGACACAAGTCCCTGACCTTGTGCTGCTCCTCGCATCACTCACGGGAGGCTGGTGGCTTGTGGACTGGGTCCAGGGTCAACTAATCTCTGTCATCATAAAGATAGAAATTAATTATCCCATGGCCCGGGTTTGTTAAAAAAAGGTATTTGTGTGTCTGATGATGAGAAAGATGCAATTTTACTTGTGTTCTAGTTTCTGAGGGATTTTGCCTTACAGCTAGCACGGCAGAGGGAGGACACACGCAACCCTGCGTGGCGTCCTGCGGCATGATTCTCAGCTCCCAGATACTTAGGAATATGTTTGAATTTGTGTCATAACACAGGCAGCCACCTCCTTCTCAAGAGCAGCAATTTCCATTTGTGTCATTTGTGGGGAAGGAGCCCTGAGCCCTAGAGCTGTGCTCACATCTACTTTCACCCAAGGAATGTAGGAGCGCAGGTGACCTGTGACCAGTGACTTCTGTGGTGTGAGCTCTAGTGTCAGTCTCTGTAGAGTAAGGAGGTGTACTTCTCCTCTAGGACAGTGTCACAGATCATGTAGGTTAAACAACTTTCCAAACTGAGAATTGCTCTAAATAGAAGATTGTGAAGGCAAAGAGAGAGTAGAGGGTAACAGAGTGTGTGTGTGTGTGTGTGTGTGTGTGAGACACACACACACACACACACAAAGAGACAGAGATAGACAGAGAGAGACAGAGAGAGAGAGACAGAGAGATAGAGACACAGATAGAGAAAGAGAGATACAAAGAGAGAGAGAAAGAGACAGAGAGAAAGCCAGAGACACAGAAAGGAAGATGGAGTGAGAGAGAGGGAGAGAGACAGAGAGAAGAAAGAGGAGCAAAAAAGAAGAGGAAGAGGAAGAGGAGGAGGAGTAGAATGCTGACAGCGATGACAATGGGTTGAGAGGTTGCAAACAGAGAATGAGAACATTAACACCAGGGGCCAGGGAGATAGCTCAGTGGAATAGTGCTTGCCTGGAAAGCTCGAGGTCCTGAGTTCAATCCCTGGTACTGAAAAAAAAAAAAAAAAAAAAAAAGAAAGAACATAAACACCAAGAAAACCAGGAACAATTAGCACTGGAATTTATGTGGTGAGTTGTTTGTTTCTTAGCTTTAGGCTCCAAGCAGTGGAGAGGAGGTGAGACTATGCGATTCGCTGTGATCCTAAGGAGCAGGACAGGTGTCCGCTTCAGAGCAAGGAGCTGAAAGGTGTCAGTGGAGGAGGCGGGAGGGGGTGGTGTCACTGCTCTCCCGCTTTGTGTTTCACGCAGGCACCAAAGGCGCCGCTATAACTGATTTCATTTCATCCGTTGTCTAGGAAGTGCCCAATTTTCTGTGCTCTTCCTTTATCGCTTTGCCAAGAAATAACCAGTGGGCTTCCGCAGAGAGCGGGTAATTCTAGAGAGAGCAATAAAAGTCATTTCTCAAACGTAGGCACAGCATGTCCGCCAAGGTTTCCGTCAGGCTCTGGGGTTGCTCCCTGACCACGTGGTTTCTGCTGTCTTGGCCAGAGATCCATCTTCAGAGATCACTTCCTGTGAGAGCCCCCTGTGCTCAACAGAAAGATTTCCGAGATCACGGATGCCACAATGTGTTTGTACATTTGAAAAAAAAATTAATTATACATTTTTAATTGACACAAAAATGACATATTGATGTAATGCCTTGATACATGTCTATACTGTGTAACTCTCAGATCAGGGTGAGCCTGTGCAACTCCTCAAACATTTATCATTTCTTTGTGGAGAAAGCAGTCAAAGCCTTTCTCTTAGCTTCTTTGAAATATGTAGTACACGATGGTTGCTTATGGTCCCCTACTGAGCATCAGCACCCAGAACTGTTTCTGGAACTTAGTGCCCACTGGACAGCTGAGTCCCAGCCCCCCTCTCTGCCACTTTCCCAGCTTCTGGTAACCGGCCTGCCCCTCTCAGCTTCTAGAAATCAACTTGAATATTTATACTCTTACTGGGCAAAGTCCTCCAGCTTACAGGAGGCAGGAAAGAAATACAAATGGAATTATGCTGAGGATATTAGAAAACTGGAATAAAGTCTCTCTTCCTTGGGGAGCCAAGAATGCTGGGCAAAGCAATCAGGGCTCCATTCCAGCACCTGTGTCCTCCTCTGTAGGCTTTCTTGCTGTCCTGCACCTCACTGGCTGAGCTGCGAAATGGGGGAATTGATACCTCGCTCAAGAGGTGAAGACGGTATTAGCTGAGATGCTTGCTGTTTTCCTGATAGTTGAGGCTAAAAAGGTCAAAATCTTCCTTCGCAGTCTGTGTGTTATAAAAACACTTTCCGGCCTACAGGAGCCTGCTTTCTGAGTATGTTTTCTATTACATCGGTCTGAGTATCTTTTCACTATAGCACTATTACTGTAAAGCACATAGTTTTCGGATCATTATGAGATTCCTGGTGTGATAACCCTGGAAAGGGAAAAATCCATGCATACAAGTCAGTTCTGGAACAGCTTGAGCATTTACGGCAAGATTGCGTTGCTTATTTCTCAGCTGCGCATCTGCAGCGTGCACTAGACCATACTTAAGCCATAATGCATGGTTTTAAGGTCACTGCCGGTTATTATCTGACCGGTAATGACCACAGAACTATACATTATTGCTATTAGGAGCCATTTTGGGACTATTTTCAGTTTTCCTTTTTATTGAGTGGTTGCTGACGCCCCCCGGAGTTGCATGAGGCTGGGTTACAGGAGCTGAAAGGCGACATCATTTCATGGCAGTTGTTGCCGGGAGAAGTTGGCATATGGCTGCTGTTTTGTTCACGTGTTGTCAGGGCAAGTGAAGTTTATTTGAAATGTTCCTTTCATTCTTAAATGGCACTGGGGACTTTCTACCCTAACAGGTTGTATATTTCTCTCCCTTTAAATTAAGGACTCTGTGGAGAGGAAGAGTTGGATTTGTTTGTTTTCCTACTTTTCCTGAATAATTACTTATTAGGTCTAACTTTATAAAAGGAATTACAGCATCAATATTCTGTGTTCCCGAATGAGGAAGCATCCTATTAAGGACTTTAATCTCTCCAGAGAAGAATGGGGTTCAAAGGTAACTGATCGTGGATATTCTCCTTTATTTCAATGTTAAATCATATTTCTGATTGTGTTATTTATTCCCCCTCCCCCCGAGCAAACAGTGACCACAGAGCATGAGTTAGTAAGATCTTTATTTTTCAAAGGTCTAAGTATTGCTTTTCAAAATATTTACTGTTAAATAAAATGGCGTGGAGTAGTTTTTTTGGGGGGATAAAGGCTCATTATTTCCGCTAACCTCAGTCAACTTTCATTTTCTGTGGAGAGTCAATAATTATTCAGAAAGTAATACAAGGGAGAGGAATCAGGGAGTCCGCATCCTGGTAACCTGACCCAAGATGTAAATTCTCTTCACGAAAGCGCACAAGTGATAGGGATGATTTTATTCAGCTGAACAGTTGGATAGAAAGGTCTTAATAATGAAACCTCGTTTTGACAGGTTTTACTGTTGGACAGCAAGCTTCATTATATTTGCCATGTTGATTTATTATTTCTAACTTCTTTTGCATATGTATGCATGCTATGTTGCGATTTCCCTTGTATCTTTCCCCCCATGACTATGTGGACTTATGAAGGAGCATATTAACATTTTTAATGGGAGATTTTATGTAGGAATAAGAAGCAACTAACATTAATTATTATACTTGTCTAAAGTAGAGAAAAATTTCCATCATATATCTTTGTCTATTTATGTAACTGTCTAATGGTGGATAAATTATACCCTACTTGCTGCAGTAAATTAAAAAATAATAATAATCTAAGCTAAAGAAGGGGTTTTCTAAAGCTATGCTTCTACAAAAGTGCTTCAAGATATGATGAAGATTCTCCACATCTTTGTCATTATGTCACATATAAACCCTTGCTAATACATGTCATTGTGGTCCAGTTATTGAGACAGTAATTGTGGTTGTGCTATTATAATGCATTGTCCATAGTCTGGGACTATCAGAGTTTTTCTCCCTAAAAGCAATCAGACAGGCAGGAAGCCACCCTCTTGTGATTCTTTGCCAAACTAAAGGGGCAGTGAATACCTGCATAATGACAGGATGATTGTTTATAGTCTTAAACACATCATTCCACAAAGGTTTAAATCAATGTTTTAATTGGTGAATGATACTGTCATTATACATATAATCACGGAGATTGTGGATCTACGGTACTTACCTGCTCTCAGGAAGTTAATGGGCAGAGGCCATACATTAGATGTCTTGGGTATGAAGTGCAAGCCCCATGGTCACAGAGGCACTCTGTCCTCTACGATGCACTCTGCTAGATGTTCCCAGCAGGTGTCAACAGCACGGAGCCTCTGGTGCTTCTTGATTCAGATTCAAACAGTTCATTAATCTAAGCACATATTATATAGATTTTTCAATGTAAATTTGAAAGGGTTGAAAAACTATATTGAATGATGAGCGATGATACTCAGATTGTGCCTTTTAGAGCACATCTTCCTTGGGACTGTGGCTGCGGGAGACATTGGAACACACAGTATGGTGGCAACTCTGCTTCTCTATTCCTAAGTCATTATTTTAAAGAATTTGCCCAGTATTGCCTATTCATAGTATTTTCACTCTTCGTTGGCCTAATACTGAGGCTCTCTAAACAGTATCCCCCCAAAAAACATTTGCCCTGAAAAGCTCTCACACAGGGGAAACTCATCTAAAAACAATTTTTTATTAGTACATGTTTGCAGTGTGTAGCGATTATATTGATCATGCGATGGTCCATGCACATAGCACATGTGAGTTCTTCTTCCTGCTTCCTCCCTTTGTCCTCACTGCTCTATACCTAGATACCTTTTCTGTTTGCAGAAGATCTGTTGCTCTGATGCCTGGGTAAGGCAGATGTGATGTTTGTGTACAGTGGAATACTACCTGTCATAAAGAAGGAATCATTTGTACAGAAAGGGTGTACCCTGAGACCATAACGGCAGGTGAAATGAATCAGACACACAAGTTTAAGAATTGCATGGTTTTTCTTACATGAGAAAGCCGAGGTATAACTAATTTAAATAATTAGAATAAGGAGTGGATGATAGCAATCAGGGGCAAAACGTTTTTTTAAGGATATTTTTGTCTTTTTCATAAATGCAATAAAAGTTTCCCATCCCTCCACTTTCTTCTTCCTCCTCTTGTTCCTCCTCCTTCTCCTCCTCCTTTTTCCTTTTTCCCTTCTCTTCTTTTCTGTTGTTTGTTTTTTGAGGCAGAGTCTTTCTATGCAACTCAGAGTGACCTTGATCTCACTATGTAACCTAGACTGTTCTCAAACTTGCCATGATCTCCCTGCCTCAGCCTCCCAAACGCTGGGACTGTAGCTATACCTGGCTATGCTTTCCATTTTCCCCCAAGCTCTTTAGTGTTATACATAGGCCAGTTTGAAATAGTACATTGTTACGTTTTTACATTAGCAAAGGGAGAGGCTACATTCTATGGAAGGGTCTAGAAACAAGCAATAGTTGCTGTGGGCATTTCATCTTGGCCCTCACGGCTGCCAGTCTGGATGCCTCTAGCTGAGCACGCTCATCTCCATCAGGACAACTTGGAGTGTGCACTGTGTGAGGATCCTGGCCTTTCCCTGGCCCACAGTACTTGCTGTCCATTCACTTACCACTTGGAATAATGCCCTTTACAACCTCTGAGAGAACAGAGGCTGAGCAGGTAACTATCTCATCTGCGTACATGCACGGTGGATACTGCTTATTTCATAACAGGAAAAAACAAACAACCCAACACACTGGCAGTAAGAAGGAGGCATAAGGACTGGACGGGGGGGAAAACGTGCGAAGAAAGCCCACGCAGCCGAGAACACCACCCCTCCTTCAGCCTCCACTGGGGCTCAGTGTCATGCCTCCATAGTCACAACTTGTCAACAAACTGGGTTACATGGAGTGCTTCTTTGATTAGTGAGAAACACTCATTTAATTTTTTTGACCTTAATTTTTAAACTTAACTTTCCTAACTTTCTCCTGCGTGGTCCTGTTTTCCTGAGTTCCACTCTTCTTTGAGCAAAGATATAGATCTGAAGGGGCCGCGTGCCTGGCAACCCCACCCCGGGCCGCCCAGGAGTCGGGCCTTGTAGAAGCAAAGCAAGCATGGGCTTTGGCCTGGTGGCCGTCAGGTCACTGATTTGTCACCTGGTCCCTGGTGATGGCTAGGTAAGCGAGAGTGGCGCTTCCAAGACACCCAGGGGTCTACAATCCGCCAGCTGGAGGGGCAGCCAGCTTTGTCAGGTGTTGTTTCTCAGGGGTTGAGAAAATGCCTGGTACTGCTCAGTACCTGTAAGAGCACACAGGGCCATAGTCTAACGTTGTTTTGAAGTTGAGCTGTGTCCATCTTCTCATCTTAGTGAACTGGTTGGGAGGCCCGGGACTGTTGGCCTGTAGTGTCGCACGGGATCGCGCTTGAGGATGCTGCAGGAGTGGGCACAGTTCAGCTTACTCAGATGTTTGCGCCTGATGAGAGATGTACTTCCGGAGTCGAATGAACCCCTGTTTTAAAAGTAATGTGCAAGATGATAGAAATTACTGTCACCTATTTATGCTAACTTTAACATATTCCAAACCTAAAGCATTAATCTGGTGTTATTAGAGACACTCAGCCTTAGATGGTCACAGTCCTCCAAGAACAGATTGTCTTTCTGGATTTTGGAGAGAACATAGTGCGTGGAGTCCAGGGTGTGGGTGGGCCTGAGTTAATCGGGGAAGGTTGACTCCAAAGAGGCGGATTGGATTGTGAGTCCTAAAGCAGGAGGAGAGATGGAAAGCTCAGGACAGCAGTCACCTGAGAGAGGTGAAGGCAAAGAACATGAGGTGGGAAGTGAGGCATCTGTCGGCTCGAGACATTCTAGTACCATTTTTTCACTCTGTCTGAAAACATTTCCATCGTGGTGAGTTCGGTCCCCAGTACCAGAAAGTGAAAAATGAAACATAAATTTCTGCTTTCACATTTTGCTAGACTGAGACCAATGATTGGTGGTGCTTTAGGTTAAAGACTGGTAAACCTTTCTCACCCTCTTCTTTTCCTTCCTTTTTACCTTTCCTCCCTCCCTCCCTCCTTCCCTTCCTTCCTTCTTTCCTTCCTCCCCTTCTCTTTCTTCCCTCCCTCTTTCTCTTTCTCTCTTTTTTCTTTGTGTATAAAAGACTACAGAGTTAATACTTTGTGTTTTGTGAGCCATGTGGTCTGTTGGAAATGAAGTATGATTGTATCATAGTACACAAATGAGTGGTGATGCAGTGTCCCAATAAAACTTTATTCACAGTAACAGGAAGTTGGACTCACTTGAGCTTTGGGCCCTCATTTGCTTACCACCACATTAGGTCATTTTTTCATGAATTTGTCATTTTAGAGCTACTTATTATAATATTGGTTAATGTGAGCAGCAGTGACACTACTGTTTACTTGACCTTCTCCCTTAGAAGAGGGAGAAGGTCAAGTAATTTATTTAAAAATGATTTTTTGGGGGGGCTGGGGAGACAGCTTGGCAGTCTAAGTGCCTGCCTGGCAAGCACAGGGACCAAGGTGATTCCCAGCACCACTGACCCTGGGTGTGCTGAGCCGGCCACCAAGACCTGGTGATGTGTACCTGGGAGGCTGAAAACAGAAGGCTCTCTATGAGTCTGAGCTGTGTAGCCAGACCCTGTACCAAATACATAAATAACGGGCTGGGGAGATAGCTCTGAGGCACAAGTGCCTGCTGGGCAAGTGCAAGGTCGTGAGTTCGAACCCTGGTCCCACAAAAAACAAAAAACAAAAAACAAATACATAAATAAACAAACAAATGATTAAAAATGATTTTTTAATTTTTTTTAAAGAATAAAAAATAATAAAAAAGCATTAGAAATGATACAAAATTTCATCGAAGTAATAGGAATTCAGCAATGGTTACTGTATTACATGATGTTATCTTTACATTAGTTGCTTAAGTTACCAGATATAAACCCGCAAAATTAATTAAAAAAAAGAAAACTACACCAAAAAAGAAATTAAAATGAAAAGAAAAAAGAATGAGCATAAAAAGAAAAACAATTAAGCATTCACTACTCCTTTTGAAAGACCAGCAGAAATCAGCAACACAGTTATCCAAACTCTTTTTCCCTTCTTTCCATTGACCTTTTCCTCATCCCAGTTAAAAATGATTTTGTAGGGGCCAGGGAGATAGCTCTGTAGCACAACTCCCTACCTGGCAAGTGCGAGGTCATGAGTTCAAACTCTGGTTCCACAAAAAAAAAAAAAAAAAAAAAATGATTTTGTAGGGGTACGGGCGAGAAGGCCAGGGACCGAGATTCAATCCCTAGCACCATATGCTGCGCCAGCCCCACCCCCAGGTGAGTTGGCCATTTAAAAAAAAAAAAAAAAGATTTTGTAGGGAACCCTGCACTGCTTCTGTCATAAGCAGCCCCTGTGCTGTTAGTGAGGGGTTGAGAAAGAGAGGGTAGAAATGTGATTGTGACCTTTGTCAGGAACAGACGAGACGGCCTACACTGTGTGTTTCAGGCTGCACCGCACTTGCTGGGCTGTCTGCAGAGGGCCAGGCAGGCCTGGAGGCAGTGGAAGGTGGCCTGGAGCAGGGCTCTGTGCCCGAGACCGTGGCTGTGGCACCCCTGACCCCCAAGAGGGACCTGCGAGGGCTGGCACGGCAAACCTACTTCAAACCCCTGCGAGGGCTGGCACGGCAAACCTACTTCAAACCTGAATTCCAGACAAACAGCAAATGACTTTTGAAAAAGCATTAATATGTTGTCCTCTGCAATGTTTGGGACATTTTATGTTAAAAACATTATTTGTTGTTTGCTTGTTTATTTATGTATTTTGTCTTTTTGAGATAGGGTCTCGTTGGGCAGCTCAGGCTGACCTTGAGCTCACTTTTATAGCCAGGCTGGTCTTGAACTCGCATGGATCCTCTTGCCTCAGCTTCCCAAGTGCTGGGACTACAGGCATGCACCACCACACCCGGCTTGTTATTTATTTAAAATTAAAACTGAAGGCCAGGTGTGGTGGCACACCCCTGTAATCTCAGCACTTGGGAGGCTGAGGCAGCAGGACCAGTTTGAGTTTGAGACCAGCCTGGGTACAAAAGTGAGTTCAAGGCCAGCTGAACTGCATAGCGAGACCCTGTCTTAAAAAGACAAAACAAACAACAAAACAATACAACAGCAACAACAAGAACAAAATTGAAGTCAGTGCTTCATTTGTTAGCTCTTTTTTTTTTTTTTCCTCAAGGAAAGATTGAACCCAGGTCTATTGAGCTGCATTCCCAGTCTTTTTAATTTTTTAAATTTTGAGATAAACTCTTCCTAAGTATGAAATTCCCTGGCTGGGCTTGACCTTAGGATCCTCCGGTCTCAACCTCTCAGAGTCCTGGGGTCACAGCCATACACGGCCATGCCAGGCTTCTCTGTTGTGCCCCTCTCCCCAACTTTTTTTTTTCTTTTCTCCCTACCAGTCAACTTTGTGCTTTGATCCAAACGTGTGCGCTGCTGGCTCTGCCACGCCTCCAAGTTTACGTGTTGCAAACTAAATTTCCAATTCCGGGAGCGCTAGACTTTGAGAGGTGAGCCTGCCGGTAGGCGGGAGAGTCGCGGCCGGGTAGGAGGCCTACATTAGGCCTGCCCAAGTGGCTTTCTCTTTCTGCCTTGTGAGGTCACAGGCAGAGGTGCTGGAAAGGTAGACACAGCCCTCCCCGGACACTATAGCCGGCAGCGCGTGATCTCTGGCTTCCCCCTTTCGGGTGCTTGTGAAAGCGCTGTGTCTAAGGCAGCCCATTATGGCGGCTGGAATGGACCGAGCCATCGGGCATAGGCCAACAGCAAGCGTCAGGCCGAGGACCCGTGAGGTGGTTGCTGTGGCACTGGAGACTGCAGATGGTGCGGCCTGGGACCATGCACGTGGCTCCTAAACTCGAGTCTGTGTGGCTCTCAGGGACGGACAGGGCGTCAGCCGGCCTGGGCAAGAGCTCTGGGTCAGAGGCTGAGGCAGGTGCTTGCTCCTTGGGAGCCCAGCCGGAAGGGATCACGATCAATCTGTGAACCGGAAAAGCCCTGGAGGGTTTGAAAGAAGGGCATGTGGTGGGGCAGAAGCGACTCTCAAAGAACCTCCGTGTTAGCCTATTTATGTAGCGACATCATGCCTTCAATGCGCTGGAAAAATAATCAAAGGAGAATTTAGAACTGTTCTCGGATTGTCAGTTTTTCATCTAAAAATGTTAATGTACATTAAACTTTTAATTAAAAGAAGCATATCCCATCAAAACTATTTTTAATACGGAATATTTAGCGGCAATGCACACATTCTGTTCTGAGCTGCACCAGGCTATTAACTGGAATAATTTGGGTTTAAAAATGAATAGAATTAGGTTGTGTACCCTCGGGTTAAGTCCTAAACACATTGCATTATTTAAACTGTCATCCTTACAAGGCACACGCCTGCTCGTGGTTGCTGGGCGCAAGATAAAGGTGCAGTTCCGTCGCGAGTGTCTGAGCGATTTGTGGAAGAGGGAAAAGGGACCTCTCACAGCTCTTCAGGGCCTAGTTTTCATCTCCCATTTTCCTTGAGGATAATGTCATTTATGTAATTATTAGCTTTGAAGACTTCACAGGGCGCAGGGTTGCCTGGATTTAGACTAAATATTTGTGCCCATTTGTGAATTTGTATGAGGATGCATTTGGGCATGAAAACCTAAAGTTGGCAGGAGTTTTTCTATCTTCTTTGGTCTCTTCTGGGTGCTTTGGATGTGATTAAATCAAGAAATTGCTTGAAAGCGATAGAACCCTGATGATTCCTAACTCTGGCTGTCATGTGCAGCCAGCCACTTCCTTTTCCCTTTGGAAGGAACTGAGGAGTCAGTGGGCGGAAGTCGCTTCTGCAGAGTGAGGACGCGTGCACGCCCGGCTCACCTGGCCGCTAGGTGGCGTTGCAGCCACAAGGAAGCGCGGTCACAGTTACATAGTTCGGCTGTGGCATTAAAGTTCTCCAAGCAGGAGCAGGGAGAGAGAGCACAGCTTGGGCGCTTCTGGACTCTCTGGAATGTAAAGGTTCTTTTTGTGTGTGTGTGTCTAGGCTGATTCTGAAAAGGAAGAGGATTATTTGGTTAAGATGCGTTACTTCCTGAGAGTGTGTTGTGACCCTGGTATATCGGTTGGGAGTGGCCAGTGAAGGGGCAGGTGGCCCTCTCCAGCTCGGGATCAGGCTGGAAGACTCCAGAGGGTGACAGGTGAGCGCAGACCAGTGCCTTTCTGGTGGTGCATGGGCACTGCAGACGTTCTCCAAGGAGACATTACCTGAGGTCCCGCTAAGGCCAGCATCTCTCTACCCATCTGTCTCCACTTCTACTTGTTCTCTGTTTTCACCACTGAGAAAATAATATTCTTCAAAAGAAATTTTTTTCTGTTTCTCCTTTTCAAACAGAAGCCAAGAATTTGAAATCTAGACACCCGTGATTGCTTCAAAGGAGAAAAGAAACCAAGAAGACTCTAGTAACAACTCAAGCCGCTCTCCAAATGCTAGATTCTGGCAGAGAACTAGAGAAAATATCTCCTCATTAGGGAAAGATGTGATATTGATCAAAAATCGAAGTGTGCCTGTTGAAATAAAATTTGCTATCAAATGACTCCCCTCAAAAATCTGCTAAGGGTATTGGTAATAAAATCAGCAAGCTATTGGGTTGATAATGAGAATGGCAAGGCCATGGCTACGGAGGGCCCACCATGGACTGAACTCTGGTGGACATGGCTTGTCTTTAGCCTAGACCTATGAAATGGTGATATGGTTTGTATATAGGTGTCCTCCCAAAGCTTTGTGTAGTCATGGGGCAGCTTCTGGAATTCGTAGTTGATTATTTTAGGAATGGGTGCTGCACCTCCCCTGGGGCAGGTGATTTGCATTTCAGTGTAAGGAAGGAAGAGAAGTTAGCTGCTTGAGCTGCTGCTACTCCTCCCTCCTCTCTTGCTCTTAGCTGTCTCCAGGAAAGGTTGCCCTCTGCTCTGTGCCATGCTGCCTTGGAGCCAACTGAATATGGACTGAAACCTCCAGTCACTGTGAGCTAAATCAACCTTTCCTTCCCTAATTTGAGTGTTGGGTATTTGTCCCAGCAAGAGAACAGTAACTAAGACAAATGAGTATTGTCGCTCCTCTAGCACTTAGAGAAGTGGCAGTATTGATAGGTTGGTGTACCTGGCTTGGGTTCCAGTACCTTTAAGTGCTTGCGTTAGAATCAGTCTGTTGGGGTTCTGATGCTTGCATCAGTCACCAGGAAATGACTCAGCAGTGGGACCTAAAGGTGGAGACAGTGCCGGTGTTGTTCTTACTATACCTCTAGGACCTGTTCTGGAGTCTTGTGGCCTCACCATAGGACTTCTATGAATGTTTGTTCAACCAATGTGTAAGTACTGGTGAATCAGAAGTATTCCGTAGTGCTTAATAGAAAACTTATATCCTTGATATGTAGAACTGTAAGAGTGGCTTCACATTTGGGGCTTCTTTTCAAATTTAGGAGAGCAGCAATAAACTTAATTTCATCCAATAGAAATTCAGACCCTGAGTTTGGTGGGGCAGGCAGATCATTGAACTCTTCAAAATGGGCAAAGGGGAGCTTGAGGTGTCAAGGAAAATTCCTGAGGCTGTGCTGGCTGAGTCCGAATTTCTGACTCTAGACTGAAGGGGTTTTAGGGATACTGCTGCACCATGCATATCCACATAAATTTATGGAAAATAAAATAACAAGTAGTGAATAGTGTCCGTACTTTCAGGTACATATCGTAAATGTTCCTGCAGAAAAATCAAAATAATTAGTCCAGGTAGAGGTGGTTGGACAAAAACCTTGGAGAAACCATTTCATATAAAATGTGTTTTAAAGCCAGGTGTGGTGGTGCACGCCTGTAATCCCAGCACTCGGGAGGCTGAGGCAGGAGGATCGGTACGAGTTCGAGACCAGCCTGGGCTACAAAAGTGAGCTCAAGGCCAGCCTGAACTGCGCAGTGAGACCCTGTCTCAAAAAGACAAAAAAAAAAAAAAAATATATATATATATATATATATATATATATATATATGTTTTAAGCTTTTACCTCAGATAAACAAAGCAGTCTATGACAAACTCATTCATCAGCTTCGTTTGGAATTGGAGATAAACATTTACACAATCTGTACTTTTTCTTATATATATATGTTTTTGAAAAGTGATCATGTTTTATAATTTGCCTTTGAAGCTTACTATATCATATACACATCTTTATGCATCAGAAAGTATTTCTACCTTGTCAGTTTTAATGGCTGCCGAGCCAGCTGTGTGACAAACATGCCGTAACTCATTGCGCCGGTCCCTCAGTGTTGACCATTTGGATTGGTTCCAGATTTCTGTGTAATAAAGCAATACTACAAGGATCATCTTGGAGTATATGTACCTTCCTGCAGTTCATCTTGACCCATCATTGTATGGATAAATGTTCATAGACCCAGAGAAGCTCTAGATTTTACCTTACACTTTACTTCTGGCTCTCAAGTCACAGCTGGCTCTTTTCCTGCCACGTCAATAGGTCCCATGGGGCGTCTCTGGTGGTGGCCACCAACTTCCTCTGGGAAGGGAAGAACTTCTGACTTGGGCTGGGTGTGCTTCAGAACTAGAGCTGTGCTACCCCTTGGAAAAAGTAAAGTTCAAAAAAGACAAGTTAATTTTATTGCCTTAATACTGTTAATAGAAGTTTCTTTTCAAAAAAAAAGTAGAGGTTTATTTTACCTTCTCTTTTAATCTTTTATTTATTAATTTATTTGGTCCGGGGTCTGGCTGTGCAGCTTGGACTTGCAGTGAGTCTCTTGCCTCAGCTTCCCCAGCGCTGGAATGACAGGGGTTGCACTACCATGACTGGTTTTGGTGGCCAGCATGGCATGCCTGGGGTTTCAGGCCAGTGTTTAGACTGCTGAGCTAACCCCGCAGACCCCAAACTCTCTTTAAATACTGTTCCTCTAGCATCATAGGCTCGTGCGCTCTCGTTTCTCTGACTTCTTTGACTGCTCGTCCCGCCCTCTTGCTTCCTGCTTACGAGCGGGCTGTGTTACTGGACCTCATCCCTTCTCGTTTCTTTCCTTGCCACCCTTCCCCATGTCAGTGTCTTCCTCTGCCACTTGCAGACCCCTGACCCCATATCAGAAACTCCAGCCCCTTCCAAGCTCCCCACACTTCCAGGCCACCTCAGATGCTGGCTGCCCAGAAGCCAGGGTCTCTGATCATAGCCACTCACCCCCTGCTGGAGCCCTGCGTCCCCCATCTGCTGGTTCCCTCGCTGAGGCTGGCAGTTCTCTGGGTCTGACACCAGCCCTCCTCTATCCTCTGAACCTCCCTGCCCTGCTCCTGTCCAGGGGATAGCTGTAGTGGCCTCTCAGGGCCACTGCCCCTCCTCCACACCGGGCCACTGCTTGTCCTGAGCTCACTGCTCTGGGGCACTCTGTCCACCCAGTGGATTCCAGAGCCTCCACTCACCCAGCCTCCAAGGCTCCTGGTAGGTGACCCTGAAGGACCTTCTCTGCCTCATCAACAGCCTTCCTTACCATCCAAGACATTCGGTCCAGCCACGCTCCTACCGTGCCCTTAGCACGCTTGGCTCAGACCTGGCTCTGAGATGGGGCCGGGCCAGTTTCTGGGCTGGAGGCGCCTCTTTCTAACCCTTAACTATGAGGTCTGACAGCATGAATGCTGGTCACTGCAGCCAAAGGTGACCTTGCCCCTGAGTTCATCCCTGGCTCTGCGGAGGCCTCCACACCCATGTGCTGTGTGTGTTTTTGTCCCACCTCAGACCCGAGTCTCACCTCAGATCCTTCACATCGCTGTGTGCCCCAGGCCAGGGTTTGGGAATATTCATGTCAGTTGGTCAGCAGAGCACCCACACTATGAAGCGAAGCCCAGGGACCTGCTATCCTGAAGCAGTGAAACCCCGCGATGCATCTGTCAGGGCTGCTGCTTCTCAGACTCTTCCTGTCCAGTGCCCTGGTAATGTGCATGAATGGGAATTGAAACAGGCTGCTCAGAGGGCGGAAGGGTTGGCTGGGACGCTCTGCTTTTGCAAGTGGGAACACTTTTCTCTGTCCTTAAAATGCCCCCTGCACCGTGCCTTCCAGAAGCAAGGCTGCAAGAGCAGAGTCAAGTCACCTGACCTCTGCTACTTATAAACTGTGCAATGCCGGGCAATTTTTATCACGTGTAACATAGTAAGTCCCTACTGTATTACTTAAGTATTGCATTTGGCTTGTGGGTTACAGACATTTGATACCCTGGCTTGAAAATAAAGAAGATTAATCTTCCCTTTTTGGTAAAGAAAACTTGGACATAGTCCAATTAATGCTCCCCACATTTGGAGATGGTACCCTACAGCCCTGCAGCAGTGGGTGGCTCTGGTGCTTACTTCCAAACTTTTGTGCCTTGGTAGATAATTTTATTCAATGTGACTTCATGGACCAAAATGGCTGCTTAATCTCTGGCCATTATATCACCAGTCTTAGCAGGAAGAAAGGGCCCAAAGCCACCTGTTTGTATTTTTTTTAATCTTTATTCATTTTTTTTTTCATAATCTGTCTTTAAGCAGGTTTTTGTTTTTGTTTTTGTTTTTGTCTTTTTGAGACAGGGTCTCACTATGCAGTTCAGGCTGGCCTTGAGCTCACTTTTGTAGCCCAGGCTGGTCTCGAACTCGCACCGATCCTCCTGCCTCAGCCTCCCGAGTGCTGGGATTACAGGCATGTGCCATCACGCCTGGCTAAAGGAACTTTTTTTTTTTTTTTTTTTTTGTGGTACCGGGGATTGAACTCAGGACCCTGCGCTTGCCAGGCAGGCACTTTAAGCAGTTTTCCAGAAGATCCATCCAATGACTTTGGTTTGGAGCTGGGGCAGTACTTGGTTCCAGCGTCTATAAAGTGTCTATCTTTAGGCCTTGCTGCTGCCAAGTTAAGGATGTATACTTAGTTTTATTGTGAACCTCTGGCTAGGGTGACTAATTAATGGAAAATCCAAATCGGGGTCCTTCCCAGTGAAAGGGGGGCAAATGGATAACCTGCCTTCCAGGGTGAGCAGAGAGGGAGAAAAAGCCTAATTAGACTTTATCTTGGATGCTCTGTAAGGTGCCAGTTTGCATCTGATTAGCTTGCACTTGATTAGCTTATGTCTGCAGGTCATTTCTCATCTTGGTGTATAGCGTAGCTTTTTTACTCAAACAGGTCTCACAGACCAAGAAGGCTGCTGGAGCTCCTGCCATCATGCCAGCATTGCAAAGGGGCATTTGAATGGCCATTTTGAAGTATGGATTTGGTGCTCAGCAATTCTGAGTTCAAGTCCCAGCTGTTCTCTCTGCCAGCCTTGCCATTTGGCTTCTCTAAGTTTTTTTTTTTTTGTCTTTTTTGAGACAGGGTCTCGCTATGCAGTTGAGGCTGGTCCTGAGCTCACTTTTGTAGCCCAGGCTGGTCTCGAACTCACACCAATCCTCCTGCCTCAGCCTCCCAAGTGCTGGGATTACAGGCGTGCGCCACCACGCCCGGCTCTGGCTTCTCTAAGTTTTTATGAAGCCCCTATAATATTATTCAGCTTGAAAAGTCCGTATGAGGATTAAAGAAATTAACACGAGGAAAAGATTCCATCTGGGGACCATCATATAGGAAGCGTTTAATAACTGGCCTCTGTGGTTACTGCTGTAAGAGTTCTCGAAGGGCTGCTAAGGAAAAGTCATCTTCTTCGGAGTCTACAGTCCAGGGTGGCGTTAGGCTGGCAGAGAGCAAGAAGAAGCCACAGCGCGGTGATGTTTCTGGCTGAGACCTCCCTGTGCTCTTGGTCCCCAGCAAGGATGGCATTGGAACACCAGGGGGGTCTGCGGCAGCTCTAGAAGCTCATAGGCAGGATTAAATCTCTTATTTCAGCACCCTTGGGAGGTCTGTGCGTTTGCAATAACCTTCGCCTGTGGCGGTCTGGTCTCCGCGGCTCCCCCTTCCTTCCGGCCAGTGTGTTGCGCTGTAATCCCCGCTTCCATCCACACAGTTGCTAGCTTGTAAACTTCCTTCCCCGGGGCTCCCTTCTCTAATCTTGCCTGCACCGTGTTCGGCTGTAGTCTTGTCTTCCTTTATTCGTTCTGCATGGCTTTTATCTCCTTACCTTTCCTCCTGCGGAGTGTAAACAAACCTTGAGGCAAAAAAAAAACTGAAGCCAAGCAGGACGCCTCTCAGTTCCCTGGAAGGGAAAAGCACAGCCTAAATCTTCGCAAGCGACAGTGACACCGCGCCTGGCTGTTGGCAGAGCCCAAACCCCATACATTCCACTCTCAGCGCTGGCTGGCTGCTCAGGCGTGGGGAGGTGGGAGAGGTTCTGTGTGTGTGTGTGTGTGTGTGTGTGTGTGTGTGTGTGTGTGTGAGCTGTGCTGGAAACTGCTTTTCAGTATAGCTCGCAGTTTGTGGAGAGAAACACCACAAAGCTGGCATTTTCTTCAGAAAGGTGATATTTCTAATTGAATCAGATCCTTTCGTGGAACAACTGCCAGACTTTTGGAACTGACCAGACAGAAAACACGTGGGATTTTGCATTCCATTCTGTCTCTCTGGCAACCATTCTGCTCCTGCAGACAGTGGGTGTGGCTGTGTTGCCAATAAAACTTTATTTATATCACTGAAATTTGAATTTCTGTCATTTTCAGATCATTAAGTTTATTCTTCTTTCTTTGATTTTATCTAACTATTTAAAAGATGAGGCTACTGTTCCTCACTCTTGGTTGTGGAACAGGAGGTGATGGGCAGACTTTGACTGCCGGCCTGTGGCTCACAGACTCACAGTGATTATGGGGTGGTCTTCTTGCATTTGGAGGCTAATTTTAAAAATCAGGCTATAGGGCAACCACAAATGGATAAGGATTTGGAGTAAAAAGCCCTCTTATCCACTGCTGTGGGCATGAAAGGTTATAGGGCCGTGCGGAAGACAGCATCACTGTTTCTTATGAAGCTAGACACACACACTTAGCATCTAATTCAGCAACCGTGCTCCTTGACATTCAGCCTATGAAGCTGAAAACTTATGTCCATTTGAGGGCTGGCACACAGATGCTTAGCATAGCTTTGTGTAGAACCTCCAGGTCTTGGAGGCAACGGAGATGTCATTTCAGAAGCCAATGGAGAAATAACTGTGCTGTAGCCAGACAATAGAATATTACTCAGCGCTAAAAAAAACCTCACACTATTAAATCATAAAACAACAAGGAGGGAATTTATATGCATGTTGCAGTGTGAAAGAAGCCCAAGCAACAAAGCTATGTACAGCAAGATCCCAACAGTCTGCCATTATGGAAAGAATACAGAGCTCGACAGAGGTGGGCACAAGGGAGAAGAGGCGTGTCTTAGCTACTTTCCTTCCAGCTGATACACAGTACCCCCAACTGAAAGGAGGAAAGGGTGACTGACTCATGTTGAGTCCATGGTTATCTGGCTCCAGGGCAGGATGGCATGGCCGAGGGGCTGGCGGAGGAGAACTGCTCAGAGTATGGGGCACAGGAAGCAGTGAGGGAAGGGTGGAGTAAGGGAGCCAGAGGCCACACCCCCAGTGGCACTTCCAGACCCCATCTCCTAACCTAAGTCAGCTATAAGCACCCATAACCCAGTCATCTCCCCAAAGCCTCACCAGTGAGCACATGAAGTGCTTGGGGGACATCTAGAGCGGATCTGTGACAGGGAGGGGTGAAAAGTGGGCAGAGCATTTTTAGGGTGCAGAAGCTGTTCTGTTTATTATAACAGTGGTTGTGCGTCCCTTTACCTTTGTCAAGACCCACAGAATGCATAGTACCAAGAGGGACCCGGGTGGGCACTCTGGACTCTGAGTCATGGTAATGCAGCCCTTGAGGTTCACAGGCCCAGCATGTGCCCTGCTTTAAAGAGTGCTGCATGCAAACAAATAGAAGCAGGCAGGGTCCACGGGAAATCTCTGCACCATTTGGTTGATTTCTCTATGACTCTAAACATGTGTTATATGCCAGGAGTGGCAGCACACACCTGTAATCGCAGCACTTGGGAGGCTGAGGCAGGAGGAGTCACTCTGAGCATGAGTTCAAGCCTAGCCTATACTACACAGCAAGAACTTGTCTCAAACAAACAAAGAAACAGACAAACAAACAAGCCATGTCTTATGAAATAAAGTCGGAGACACTGAGAAGGTGGAGCAGTAAGCAGCAAAGAAAGAGCATCTCTGAGTGTTGGCATCTAGATGTTGTAATATGGCAATGTGGGAAAGATGAGAGGGAGAGCAGTGGGTTCCCTGGACCCAGGAAGGATTGGAGCCGTGATTAAAGCCTGCAGAAAAGAAGAAGGAGGTAGATGCTGGTGTCTTCTCCCTGAGTTGAGACTCACATGAGAGAGGAGTGATTCAAACCTGTGGACATACAGTGATTGCTGGAAACCCCAGAGGCCTCTGTGGAGAGGTGTAGCAGTGGAGGTGAGCAGTGGATGGGAAGGACTGGTGGCGAGTGCCGAAGGCTCAGTTGCTCTGTTCAAGGTGGCTGGGAGCTACATTGGAGAGGGCCTCATTGAGTTCAGAACTCAAGAGAGGCTGATATCTCCATCTGGCTCCGGCCTAAGGAAAGTGTGCTGATGGCTGCAGGCTGAATGAGTCTGATCTGGGCCAGAAGGAGCAGGCTGTCTCAGATTGTCCACTACCTGCTGGTTTGCTAGGATGGATTGGCCAGATTTAGACTCTGTTTCTACATGTTGTCTACTAGGGGTAGTAGACCTAAAAGTGGCCTTTGTTTTCTTTTTTCACTCTTGTTTGTTTTTATTGTGGTGTTTTTTTTTCTCTTTCATTGTTTGATCTTATTTTTACATGAATGTTAAAGTGATTTCTAGGTTCCTTGTAGTTGATGTTCAGTTCTTTTTATCTCTTGCTTTCCTCTTTCCCTCCAATCTTCTGCATGAGTTTCTCAAAGTTAGTGTGATCACCCTTTGTCCTCCAGCCTAACTTACTAAAAAGTTCTTCCTCTTCTTCCACCTCTCTATTTTTCCCTAACCCTTAAGGATTAAGTTGACATATTAAGGACTTAGATACTCATATAATGTCCTGATCTGCTATAGATTTTGTTGTATGCCTACAAATATAGTTCATATAGTTAAATGTGGCAAGCTAATGTTTATTTCAGACTCATTTTCTAGGCTCTGGTTGCTGCTACTGTCATTGATGATGGTACCACTTTAGCCAAGAGCCATTCTTTCTGGTATTCCAAGACTGAGATTGACAAACGTTTATAGAAAAAAATCTGGCACAGTGTCAGATAACCAGGGGCTGAGAAAAACAGGCAGAAAGTTCCCATTACCAGCAAATTGAAGACACAGGATCTTGCAAACTGAAAACTCCAAAACTAGTTATTTCTGGAGAAGTAGTCATTTCCTAAAGGTTCTAACCACTAGTAATTAAGCAACCCAACACAGGCAGCTTACAAGCATCACTGCGGGAATTAAAGTATAAAAGGAAAGGAAAATGAGTAGACACTTAACCAAGATGCAACCCCTGGCATCCAGTTCACCAAAGATAACCCTAGAGCACAATCAGGTGGGACAATCTGAAAGCCACCCACCTGGTCTCTCTGAAGTGGCAACAATAAAGCAATTGAATGAGGTCCTAGAAAAAAAAAAACATATCAGAAATGATTTCTCAGATAATTGCAGAGATGGTGTCCATAATGTAAAACCATGTGTTGGGATTCTGGAGATACAAAGAATAGAAGAGCTTAAGAAAACTATGGAAAACATGATTGTTCAGCATGGGAAAGAAGGCAGAGTCAAGCAAATCTCCAGGAGAATAACTCCATTGAAAGTACCTGCAGCAGATTAAGTCAATGTGAAGAAAGGATCTCAGCTATAGAAGACAGCTATACAGTTAGTGGTTAGGAAAAGAAAGATTTTTTATTGGAAATCACACACATGAAATCTCGAAATAATACCATCTGAAGTGAAGAAACAACTGCAGAAAGGCATAGAGGAAATCAGATTAGAAATAATTTCTGAAGTAAAAAAAGAAATAATAACTATAACAAATGAAGTACTAAGTGCTTCTAAAGACAGTGATAAGAAATAGAGGAGAATAGAAAAATGATGGAATCCTTGAATGGGAAATATAGGAAAGTAATAGAATGTACGAAGCAGATTCAAAGTGCTATACAGGAACTTAAAACCTCAATCACAAGCTGGCAAAACCATTTCAATGAAAGTAAAAATACTTACAGACCTTAAAGACACCATTGCAGCTAGTGAAGAGATAAAAGATCTCTTAATAACAAGTAGTATACAAGGAAAAATAATTGAACTTCTGGAAGATGATGCAAAGATGAACAATGTAAGAGTAGTAGGCATCAATAAGAAAGAAGGAGTCTGTGCAAATGATATGAAAAGATTATGGGAAGAAGTAATAATAGAAAACTTCCTAAATATGGGAAAACAATTTGAAATTCAGGGAACTGAAGCATGTAGAACTTCAAATAACATCAACCCAATTAAAACCACACCCAGACAAGTAATAATCAAGATTACAGAAATTCAGCACAGGAACAGTATACTAAAAACTGTTAGAGGAAAGAAGCAGATCACATTTAAAGGAAAATCCATTAGAATAATGGCAGATTTCTCTTTACAAACCATCAAGTCAAAAAGAGCATGGAGCAAAGTACTTCAGGTCTTGCAAGAAAACAAATTCCAGCCTAGACTGTGATACCCTGCAAAACTCTCAAGTTCAATGGAGAAGTGAAATACTTCCAGGACAAACAACAACTAAATAATTTCCTGATGACAAAGCCAACCCTGCATAGTTTACTAAAAGATATTCTAGAGAAGGATCAAAATAACCACAACTCCATGAAGGAGAATGGAAAAAACCCACCAAATAGGGCAAATAATTAAACACAAGAGAAAAAGAGGCATACAAAAGCAGTCTTTCAACTATTATTTTATATACAGCAGCAGAATATGTCCATCAGCACATTCTACAAATGGACTTCTCTTGCACCCTATGGGTCATCCTTCTGTCTGGGTCTATAGGGTGGATATCAAGGTAATAGCAGTAGCTCAGTCCCACAAATGACACTTGGCCACCACTAAGCATCATGGACACTGTCCATGTATGCAACATACAAGAACTTTGTGTGATATTCTACCCCAAATTGTTAGAAGTTCTGATCCTACATTTGCCATTCCAGTATTTATGTTATGTTTCATTCTTAGTAATTCTTTACTACCATGGAAACTTTTTCTTAGTTGATATCTTTGTATATATTAACCTCTTCAAATACTGTGCAAGTACTTTGAATTGATTACAGATTTGTACATATGATACAGAACATTCTGGCCTCTAAGTTGGAAACATCATTTGATTTGAATTTTGGAATATTGTTCTGAAATATTTAATTTAATTTAATTTATTTTTATGGCCCACTCAGCCTGCCCTGAGGGCAGGGGTAATTTTAATAAGTTAATATTTAATTAATTTTCTGAATATTGTTTACTTATGTTTTTTGTTTTATGATTCATACTGTATTTCTGACTTACAATCTACTTATAAAACATGGTATGATATTTACTCTTAGTATTAGAAACTTTAAAAATAAAAAATATATATGTGTACAGAAGGATACATATGTATATAGGATAGATATATAGCTACTTTGTCTTAGTTCATTGAGAATAAAAGTTTGTAGTAATATTGTTTAGACAAGATACCAGGTCTGCACCTTTTCCTTTTAATAGCTATTATAAAGACAACAGCACCCATAGTATTAATGGTAACCATCCTAATAACTTGTTTTGAAACTGTTTCATTGTTATTTTATCTTTTTTTCTCATTAAAATGAATAAAAAAAGGAAAGAAAGACTTCTTAAAACAGCAAGGGACTATGAGAAATCAATGTAACAGCTGCTAGGTGGGGCAAAGAAGGATTACTTGAGATTGGAGTCAATAAAAATTATATATATAATATATAATAGAATGTATATATTATATAATATATATAATATAAATTATATATAATTTTTTATTCATAGACATCATGGCAGAAAACTTCCCTGGTAGGACAAAGGAAGTTTACATACAGATAAGTGAGGCACATACAACTCCAATTAGCCATGACCAAAACAAATCTATAGCCAGGCATACAATAATCAAGAGTCCAGAAATTCAACACAACAATAGAATCTTAAGGGATTAGGCAAAAGAAATGAATCACCTGTAAAGAAAAGTCCATCTGAATCACAGCTGATTTCTCAGCACAAACCATAAAGTCAAGGACAGTTTGGAGTGAAGCATCATAGGTTTTAAAGGAAAACAGCCTACAACCCAGATCGATGTAACTCACAGAGCTAGTTTTCAAAACTGATGGAGAAATAAGATAGTTCCATGATGAAGAACATCTGAGGAATATTATGACTGCCCGGTCTGTGCTCCAAAGGATTTTTAAGGACATTCTAGGAAGTGATAGCAAAGACTACAAAAAATTAGTAGACATTAAAGTCAAATATTAATACAGTTATATTGGGGAACTCAGTATCCCACAGTCACAAGAAGAC
Organism: Myocastor coypus; assembly: GCA_004027025.1. NCBI lineage: Eukaryota > Metazoa > Chordata > Mammalia > Rodentia > Myocastoridae > Myocastor > Myocastor coypus. The sequence goes on from PVJA010000700.1 coordinate 147,080, forward strand.
AGATCAACTAGATAAAAAAGCAAAACTGAAATATTAGAACTGAACCAAACTTCTAAAAAAATTGACTTGTTAGATATCTACAGAATGCTCGGCACCACATCAGAGTACGCATTCTTCTCTGCTACACATAGGGTGTTCGTCAAAGCAGGCTACATGGTAGCTCAAAGAACATGCTTAAGTAAACGCAAAGGGACTGAAATTATGCCTAGCATACGATCAGACCATACAGCAACGAAACTGGAAATCAGTGACAAAAGAAATCACAAAAATGTCATAAACACAAGAACATTAGATATCTTCCTGAGCAACCAATGGTTCGCAGATGAAATTAAAGAAAAAAAATAGACACTTTTTATAATTAAATGTTAATGGCAATACAGCATACTGGAACTTATGGGTGGGAATGAAAATAGTCCTAAAAGGGAAATTTATAGCAGTGAATACCCATATCAGGAAAACAGCGCAAGTACAAGCAAGCAACTTAGCGATGAACTACAAATTTATAGAAAAGAAGAGCAGGCTAAGCCAAAAGCTCATCCAAGGGAGAAAATTATAAAGATCAGAGCAGAAACTAAAACACTGGAGACTAAGAAAACAATACAGAGAATCAGTGAATTGAAGAGTTGGTTCTTTGAAAAATAAAATAAAAAAATGCTTACCTAACCTTATAAAAGATAGAAGAAAGAATTAAAATATAGGCAATAGGAATAAAAAGGGTGAAGTTCTGATGGACCCTGCAGAAATCCACGAAGTAATGTACACCTACCTTGAAAACCCGAATTCTAACAAGATGGAAAATGCAGAAGAAATGGGAAGATTTCTAGATATGTATGAATTATCTAAGTTGATTCAAGAAGATATAAAAATCCTAAATAAACCAATGTTAATCAGTGAAATCAAAGATGCAATTCAAAGCCTACCAATGAAGAAAAGCCTAGGCCCTGATGGATCCACTGCTGAATTCTATAAGAAATTGAGGTGCAACTATAAGAAAAAAGGTGCAACTCCATTACTTCTCAAACTCTTTAATAAAATTGAAAGGGAACCAATACTCCAAAATTCATTCCTGGAAAGAATCATCATTCTGAATGCAAAACCAGGGAAGAACCCAATTGAAAAAGAGAACTGCAGGCCAATATCTGTAATGAACATAGATGTAAAAATCCCCAATGAGATGCTGTCAAACAGAAGACAATAAATCATCAAGAAGATTATACACCAGGACCATGTTGGATTCATCCCAGGGGTACAGGGTTGGTTGAACATATGCAAATCAATAAATTTAATACACCATATTAAGAGAGCCAAGGACAAAAATCATATGATCATCTCAGTAGTTTCAGAGAAAGGCTTTAATAAGGTCCAGCACTGATGATAAAAACCCTATATAAAATTTGAATAGATAGTCTTTATCTCCATGTGCTAAAAGCCACTGATGCAAACCAATAGCCAACATCACACTAGATGGAGAGAGTTGCGAAGTTTTCACTCAAAAATCAGGGACAGGATGAGGGTGTCCACTGGCTCCACTCATATTCAATACAGTCCTGGAAACTTCAGCCAGAGCAGTTAAATAAGAGAACGAAGTAAAATGAACAACTGCAGGAGAGAAAGAAGTTAAATTATCACTATGTGCAGATGTCATGATACTACACGTACAAGATCCTCAAAACTCCCCTAAAAATTGCTAGATTTAATAAGAAAATTCAGTAGTGTAGGTGCATACAAAGTCAACACTCAAAAATCAATAGCCTTTATAGGAATAAAAAACTCACTGAGAGAGAGGTTAGGGAAACATATTAGCATAAAAAAGAGAAAAAGTACCTAGGAATCAGTCTAATGAAATATGTAAAAGACCTCTACATTGAAAACTATAGCCCTCTGAAAAAGGAGATTAAAAAGACATCAGAATAGGAAAGACACCCTTGCTTTTGGGTAGGACATAGCAATACAGCGAAAATGGTTATACTTCCAAAACTGTTATATAGATTTAATGTAATTCCAATCAAAATTCCAGCAGCATAACTCACAGAATTAAAGAAAATATTCCTAAAATTCATTTAGAATCAGAAGGGATATAGAACAGCAAAGGCAATTCTGGGTAACAACAACAGGCAGGGATATCACAACCCCAGACTTGAAATTATACTACGAATCTACTGGGATAAAAGCAGTATAGTGTTAGAACCAAAAAAACCAGACCCAAAGATCAATGGAACAGACTGGAATACAGAGAAATAGCTCCAGACATACGCAGTCACTTTATCTTTGACAAAAGAGCCAAATACATTCATTGGAGGAAAGGTAGCCTCTTTAATAAGAGGTGATAGAAAAAAACTGGTTCTGTATATGCTGAGGATTAAAATTGGACCCATAGCTTTCACCATACATTAAGCTAAATGTGAAATGGATCAATGATCTAAACGTTAAAACAGAAATATTAAATTTTCTGGAAGATAACATAGGCAAAACTTTTGAAGACATTGGTGCAGGCCAAGACTTTAGGGGTAATACTTAACCAACACGAGCTATCACTAGATCAACCACTGTGATTTCATCTTATTAAAAGGCTTTTGTATAGCAAGAACAACCATCAGTAGAGTGAAGGGACAACTCACCACGTGGGAAACAATGTTTTCCAGCTGTTCTTCAGACAAAGGATTACTATCAAGAATTTATAAAGACTCAGAATTTTATCTGACTATTCCTTAGACAAAGGACTTCTATCTAGAACATATAAAGAATTAAAAAAATCAGAACCTCTAAATGGAAAAGCCCAATCAAAAAGAGGCATCTGGGATGAATATGTACTTCTCAGATGCAGAAATCCAAATGGTAAATAAATATATGAAAACATATTCACCATTGTTGGTAATTTGAGAAATGCAAATTAAAACAACACTGAGATTCTATCTCACCTCAGAAAGAATGGCTACCATCAAGAAATCAACCAATAGCAAATGCTGGTGAGGCTGCAGGGAAGAAGGAACCCTTCTCCACTGTTGGGGGAAATGCAAACTGGTACAACCGTTATGGAAATCAGTGTGAAGATTCCTCACAAGGCTAGGATTGGAGGTCCCATTCAACCCAGATATTTCCCTCCTGGGTATTTTTCCAGAAGAACTGAAAACATCATACCACAGCAATATATGTGAACCCATGTTTACAGAAGCATAGTTAGTAATGGCTGAATCTTGGAAACACCTCAAATGCTTATCAACTAAGGAATGGATAAAAATATGTGATCCTTTTATATAATGAAGTGCTACTCAGTCATGAAGAAGGACAGACTAGAGATTTTTATAGGTAAATGGATGCAACTCAAGACCATCCTCATAAATGAAATAAACCAGATGCTCATGTGCAAATATCATATTATCTCCCTAGTGTGAGAAGCTAAAAGAGTGAATAAGATCCAAGGTGTGCAATAGTATAGTGTACGTATCTATCTGTATCCTACATGTTTATACTACTAATTTCATTTAGCTCATTAAAAGGAAAGGTTTGGGGTTCACAAGATAGCTCAGTGGACTAAGTGCCTTTTCAGGCAAGCACAAGGATTGGGCTCTGATCCCTGGCACCACATGCCATGCCATCCTGCCCCTGGAAGCACGGAGCTGGTGACTGAGACTGGGTGTGGTGGTGCTCGCCTGCAATCCCAGCAATGGGTGCTGAAAACCAGAGGATCACTGTGAGTCCAGGCTGTGTAGTGAGATCCTGCACCAAATACATGAAAACAAAACCAGAACTTTAAAATTGAAAGAAAGATTCGTATTTGTATTGTTTGGACGATTGAACACCTGTATCTTCTACTGAGTAATTTAAAGATAGCAATACACAGTATGTTTACTATTATTTCTCTCTTATCATCTTGTCTTGAAATTTTGTTTTTTGTCCTTAAAATAGAAAAAATAAAGTGAATTGCAATAGAACAAGGTTAATGATATCTGCTCAGCAGAACTGGAAGTGATACAGGCCTGACGTAGGCAGCGCTTTGAGCGCCATGGTAGCTCCCCAGGCATTGGAGTTTCTCCTTTCTCCTAGGTGTTCCAGGCAATGAGAACCTGGAGAACAATCTCTTGAATGGCACATTTTTGGAACCTCTTGGAGATTTGTGATATGCACATTAGCGTTTCTGAGAAGACTCCAAAGTGAACATTTGGCTTAAATTATTTATTGGACTCAGGGATAGAGGTAGAAAAATTTATAGTGTCCTCCATACCATAGAAAAAACATATGAATACTTATGGTGCTGACCCTGATTTTGTGTCTTTTCATAATTTTAATTGTGGAAAGTTGCATTACATATTGCAGTCACTATGTTTAATCTGGATTTGTCTTTCATTTTAGCTTTTACTGTGTAAAATAAAAAAGACAAAAGACAAAACAAAAACGCAGTCATCAGATGCAAAAACCTCACGAAGGTTGTTTAGCTCCGTGTTCCCCAAATACGCACACAGAGTCAAAGACCCTTGGCAGATATAAGGACGTTAGAATTTGGGGAGAATGAATCTGCAGCTCTCTTTGGGAAGTGAAGGCCTAAGAACTTCCAACTGTAGCCACAAAAAGATGACCAAAGTGCAAAACTGATGACCATGCTGCTTCTCTGGGAGCTTCCAGTCCGGTGGAGAGGGCAAGGTGAGGACTTGTCTCCTACTGATACTTGCTTTATTGCTGCTTGACGTAATGTAGTGTGTTGTTGTATTTTATTAAAATTACAGAGCATTCGCAAGTGTGTGGACTTAAACGAACCTGCTCCTCCCCTCCCCTCCTCTGCTTTCTCTCCCCCTCCACTTCCTTTTCTTCCTCTTCTCCTCCTCCCCACATCCTGTCTTCTCTCCTCTTCTTTCTCCTCCCTTTCTCCTCGACTCCCTTTTCTTTTTGGTGGAGCTGGGGATTAAACCCAAGGCAAGGAATTACATCTGCAGCACCTTTGAAAGTTTAGGTTTTGAGATGGGATGTGGCTAAGTTGCCCATGCTGGGCTTGAATTTAAGCTGATCTCTTAAGCTACATTATTTAATTCATTTTTCCATCAATATATATAAAAAAAAAAACAAGCCAGTGTTTGTTTTTAACAGAAGAATCTACTTCATACAGGTATTTCTTCTCCCCCAACTTACTACATAAAGAGAGATGTACATAGAATTATAGTTCTCGATATAGCAGCACATGTATTAGTAGATTAATTTGATTTATCAGAGCAGTTAATGACCTGCTAGCCTCTTTGGTGTAGTTTGGGAGAATAATCAATTATTCCACAGTAGACACATTTCCGAATCGCTCAGTCTGCAGGTGCTTATGTGGCATTGCCCATGGCAGGAGGTGCTCGCTGGTCTCTCCTTAGCAGTACATGAGTCTTTCTGGTCCAAGATGTGGCGCTTCTGCGGACATCTAGTTGCATGCTACCTTGTAGGACTTCATCTTGGATGCCTGGCACAATGGGCTCATGACCTTCAAGATGCTTCCATGCCCTGATGGACCACATACACCCCAACTGGCTGGGTTTGCACCATTCTCCGAAATGAAACCACAGCTCTCTTGTGCCCTAGTGTGATGTGCTTTTCAGGAAGGAAATGTGACAGTTCTCTGCTGCTAGGCATACGATCTCTAGTGAAAGAATATTGGCAGTGCCTTGAGAATCAATGACTTCTTCTGCGTTGTAGCCTGCAACAGTTACGTCTGCATTTTTTATAGAACTTCATTGCATAGGCTGTCCATGTGTGTATTTAAGAATTGGGCATCTTCATCAGGAAAATGATTCTTTTCATGCTCAGAACCCAGAAAGGGTGCATGCAAAGATGCCCAGCTAGATGGAGGTGGAGCTGGGGCTTGATTCCACTCTGGGCTGCAGGTTCCTTCACCTCTGCTTGCTGCTTTCTAAGGGTGGAGGTCCAGTACCTGGACAGGTAATGACGATGACACTATCCGTATTACACACATAAACAGTGACATCTGTTGTTGCTGTCGTCTGGGGCCACCTCTGAGCTCCAAGCATTCTGTTCTCTGTAAACATCGAATCTTTTCTTGCTGAATCCAGAGCTGTTACAAAAAAACTTTACATTAGCAAAGATTTTGAAAATATCCAAGAGCAGAGGGGAAAGGTATAATTATTCCCTTTGATCCAGTTTCTTAGTTGGAACAATTAGCAACACATGGGTGAGCTTGTTTTCACTATTAACTGGATTAATTTGAAAATCCCAGATATCATATCATTTCTTTTGTCAATATTTAAGAATGCATTTCTGTGAGATCAAGTTTCCTGATTATCTTTCTGTGCAACTAGTTGCATCCAAATGGGGCGGGTAAAACAAGAGTTCCCTGTTCTCTCTTGGGGTTCAGCTGGAATGTGTTCACCCCAGACTCTAAGGTGATTGGAGGCAGTGCTGAGCTGGCTGCCACCATCCGAAGATGTGAGCAGGCTGGGTCCCACAGGACCGCAGTGCAGCATTTGACTCTGGTCACTTCACAGCTGGGCTTCTCCCAGTAAAGCTGGCTTTGAGGCGCTTATGCAGAAGCTGCCAGGCTGGGTTCTGGAGACCACGGACCACCACTTCCAACCCATTTATTGGAGGACAGAACCACAGTACCTGTGTTAAGTCCATGGAAATCAGACTCTCTGAACTGGAAGAGCAACTGAAAACAAACAAACAAATAAGCAAACAAACAATCAGAAAACCCCAAGTGATTCCTTAATATCATAAATATCCAGTTCGTGTCCAAATTTTCCTGATTTGAACTCTTAGCATTTTGTAATCTTGGCCCCACATGAGTTCTATTCATTGCATGGGATGCATATGACCTTTTACATTTCCTTTACTCAAGGACAGCCCTCACCCCGTCCTTTCTTGGCTAGCAATCTGTTGAAGAAGCAGAAGAGTTTGCCCTGCTGAATTTCCCACTGTCTGGATTCCACCGCTTTCATTGTGATGAGTTTCTGTTCCTTTTATTTTGCTCTTGTAAACTGTTAGATCCAGAAGCTTGATGGAGTGCAGGTCCAATATTTTGGTAGAAACACTTCCTGGGTGGCTGTGTGCCTCTCTTATTGCTTCACGGCAGGAGGTGCAAAATCAGGTTTCCTTTCTTTGGTTGATGTTAAAATTGACTTGTGGGTTCAAGTGTTGAATTCAGAGCTTCTTACTCCAGTAGAGCCTTTTAAAGGGAAGCTTTGAAGGAGCTGCCTCCTGCTTCATAGGCTCAGAATGTGAGTCTGGAATGGCTTTGCACTTGTGTATCTGTGTCTGCGTTTGCCTTGTGCTAACTGTATGCTAAACACCCTTTCAGGTACTTAATAGGAATTGTTTGTCATTCACAGCCCAACAAATGAGGCTTTATGATGAACCCTTTTCACAGCAGGGGAGACCGAGGCACAGATCTTCTGCACCTAATATCCAAGCAGTGGGTGCCTTCTGTTTAGTTCCTGTTTGCAGGATTTCTCGGGGGAAGCTAACCTAGGTCCATTAAACAGAGAACAAGGTCAGTGAAATGAACTGCGATGCACATTTTGTTGCCTTCTCCAAAACCCAGCATCGCTGGACTGGATCCAGGAGAACCCGGAGCTTATGGGA